>JAOYNN010300718.1:0-10127 GCA_025770095.1 Goniobranchus kuniei
AATAACTCTAAATGTCCGAAACATGAAGGCAGTTGCACGGAGGGTAAGTGACACAGCGAATAAATGTGTTTCCATTTGCTCTTTTTACCTCCCTTCAAACAAACAAGTTTTCTTAGCAGACAGACCACTTGATCAATCAACTTCTCAAACCCTTTCTGTTATAAGGTTATTTTAATGCCCATTCCCATTTATGGGATGATCCAAGACAGGACAATGGTGGCACTAGAGTGGAAAATTTTGTCACAAATAATAACCTGATTCTCTTAAATGACGGTAGCAGGACCTTCCTGCATTCAGCTTACCAAACTTTCTCAGCTATTGACTTGTCGATAGCATCACTTCTAACCCTTACTTTCGATTGGCAGATTCATGAGGATTTATGCGGAAGCGATAATTTTCCGATCATCTTGAAACCTACAGGAAAAACACCTGAAAACTGTAATTCTATCTTCAACCTGAAAAAAGCTGATTGGACTTCATATAATTCTGTTTGTCTGATATCAAGTGAGATATTCTCGACTCGGCTGATCCAGTGTCTACTTTTTCCAATAAACTTTTACAAATTGCAGAGCAATCTATCCCTAAGCTTTCCGTCCATTCTAAAAGACTGCCCAGGATTTCCTGTTTCTCTGAAGAATGTATAGAGGTGATCAAAACAAGGAAAAATATGTACTGACAATTTTTTCATCAACCCACCTTGGAGAATCTTTTACTCTTGAAAAAAGCCAAGGCGAAAGTCAGGAAAATAATTAAAGCTGCTAAAAGGACTTCATGGAAGCACTATGTGTCGTCCCTCATAGGAGACACCCCGCCACAAAAAGTATGGCATATGATATGCAAAATACAGGGTAAAAACGCTACCCAAACGAAGTCGCACATAAAATGACAAGACAAGGTGATTTAGTCATGAATCAGAAAGAAATAGCAGATTGTTTAGGAGAAAGATTCTCCAAAATATTGTCGAACAAAATTATCATGATCATTTTAAAAGACAAAAAGCTTTGAAAGAGGGACAACATCTCAATTTTAGTTCAGACAATTTAGAACGGTATAACTACTATATCGCCCTTTTTACCCTTCAGGAACTTGGGGTGGCACTGGGTAAGTCGAACCAGTCCTCAACAGGACCGGACAGCATTCATTTTATCTTTCTATCATAACTTCCAGATGCTAGTAAATCTATTCTTTTGGACGGTTTTAATCATATTTGGACTATGGGTAAGACTCCAGACTCCTGGAAGCAAGCAAACGTCATTCCAATCCCAAAACCGGGAAAGGACCATGCGGATCCAACCAACTAAAGACCTATAGCTCTTACGAGCTGTCTATGCAAGACTATGGAACGTATGGTAAACGATTGTTTGATATGGGTGTTGGAGTCCCGGAACTTGCTGACCAAAGTCTAATGTGGTTTTCGGAAAAATCATAGCACTTTAGACTATCTGATCAGACTGGAAAGCTGTATTCGTGAATCCTTTGCACGAAAGAGACAGGTTCTAGCAGTCTTTTTTTATTTAGAAAAAGCATATGATACCACGTGGAGACATGGCATCCTTTCGGATGTCCATGATCTTGACTTTCCTTGCAGACTCCCTCTCTTTATCTCCAACTTCCTTTCCAACCCAAATTTCAGAGTCACAATTAATCAAACTCGATCAGACCAATTTCCCCAGGAAGCAGGTGTCCCTCAGGGAAGTATTGTCTCTCCTATTCTTTTCAATCTTAAAATTAACAATATTGTCAAGTCTGTCAATGTCAATGCAAATACTTTTCTGTTTGTGGATGATTTCGCCATCTATATTGAGGGGAAACATCTTTCTCATTTGGAACAGTCTATGCAGATATGTATAGACCAAGTCCAACAATGGGTCATGGAGAACGGGTTCAAATTTTCAGAAGCAAAAACTGTGTGCGTCCATTTTAACAAACAGGAATCCCTATCAAGAACCCCAAATTACATTACCAACATCAAGGTCGCTACCCATGCTAAATTTCTGGGAGTGACCTTTGATGCTAAGTTGTACTTTGTTCCTCAAATAAAATCCTTGAAATTAAATTATCTCAAGGCCTTGGACGTCCTCCAAGTGGTCCGACATACAGACTGGGGTGCTGATAGGACAACACTGTTGCGCTTGTACCTCACTCTGGTTCGTTCTGAATTGGACTACGGCTGTATCGTATATGGCTCTGTCCCTGAATATGCTCTTAAGATACTCGACCCAATACATAACCAAGGTCTGAGAATTGCGCTTGGACCTTTTCGAAAGTCCCCTGTTAAAAGTCTGTATGTTGGGCTCATGAACCATCACTGGCGCATCGTCGCCTAAAACTTGCCATGAATTACCTACTCAAAGTAAAATCCCTTCCAGAAAACCCAGTTTATAATTGTGTCTTCAATGGTTCAGCTAGTGAAATTTTTGAAACCTTCAAAACCACTCCACATTTTGGAATCAGAACTTTACATCACATCTCAAAGACGAATTTTTGCCTGTGAGATGTTAATGATAAGATGTTGGAAATATTACCTCCATGGAAACAACCATACATAAAAATTGAATTAACATTACAAAAGTTTAAGAAGGACGAAACAAACAACTTGATTTATCAAAACAAATTTCTTCAATTGAAAGAGAAATATCATAACTTTGAAGAAATGTATACAGACAGTTCAAAAGACGACGAGAAGACGGGAGCAGCCATGTACTGTCTGAGTGAAACCGACAAATCTTGTCGGATGAGATTGAAAGACAACACCTAGGTATATAACGCAGAACTCGAAGGATTTCTTATGGCCTTGAAGGCAATCAATCTTAGAACCAAGAACTATGTAATGTTTACGGATTCCTTGTCGGCCTTACAGAGCATGCAAAACCTTGTAGGGGCTAACAAGAGAATCCAGAAGATCTTTCAATAATAGACGAATTAAAGAACAACTATAGACTTTGCTTTGTCTGGATCCCCAGTTATGTTGGAACCAAAGGAAATGAAAAGGCAGATAGAATGCTCTCCAAGAACCTGTACATAGAAATAAGCTCATAATTTTCTCAGATTTTAAAACTTTAACCAATGAATATATCCATAAGTTATTGCAAGAAGAATGCGATAACCAAACTGAAAATAAATTACACGAAATTATTCCCAACCTCACTGAAAAACTTCCATCTTTTACATTGAATAGAAAGAGTGAGACAATAATCATTTGACTTCGAATCGGCCATTCCTGAAGAACCCAATGCTTTTATACTCAAAAAAGAACTTGCCATTGTGTCCTTCATGCGGTGCCACGCTGACGATAAAGCAAGTTTTGTTGGAGTGTGCACATATGGATAACATAAGGAGGAACTTTTACAATATAAGAAATTTATTTGACATCTTTCGAGATGTGGAACCCAACAAAATCTTGGGATTTTTAAAAGCCATCCAATTTTATAGCAAAATGTAAGAACCCTTACTTTTTAAATAATGTAATATAGATATTTTTAAACTCTTTCATGCACCTAGGAGGGAAGATAAAAACTAGACAGTAAACTGAAATCAAGAAAGCCCTGAGATCATCCCTATCGGATGTACTGGGCATAAACCACAATCAAACTCACTCAAACCTATGAACTCAGACAGTAAGTATGTGCAGGTCAAAATGATAATGATCGCCTTATTCACCTTGCTGCCAACTTACGTGGATCTCGTGTAATAATGCTGGCCTTAGTGATACAGGGCTGTATCATATAAATATAGTTCTAGTCTCAAACTGTCTTTTGTAATCTCAGAATTCTCATGGAGTGGATTTTGCCAAGTCTGTGAGTGTGATGTGCAAATCAAGCGGATGGGATTCATTTAGCCTGGAATTGGAAAGCAAGAATAAAAGACCTGTGTTGCCTTATTCATACCCCCGTTTTGTCGCTGTATGTGGTCAACCAGCATGCCATTGCAAACAAAAAGAGAGAGAGAGAGAGAGTTTGCCTCTTTTTTTCATCTTCCTTCATTTAATCCAGTAAACTAAAACAGGCAGAACCTTCATTTCCATTAGAGTTAGAGCTTGTGGTTTCATTAGTGAGCATTTCACATTCCTACATGTATATTCGTCCAATATTTGCTTCAAGGCAAAAGGCTGTACCTAGTATAGGCCTACTGTCATAAACATTGTGAAGTATCAGGTGTCGTCATATGAGCAATTATAGTATCCTATAATAATATCCGTAAATTTGACTCCAATGCAGCAGCCACTGGAACATTTCTACTTCTTTGTCATAAGCGTAGAAATGTATTCATCTGAACTAAAAGGTTGAGAATTATAGTAGTAGTAGTGTACCTGAGTTTTCCCTAATGCCTACCAAAAACCAGACCCTTCCTCCAGGGTAGATGTTTGGTGACTTATTTTTCTCTTAGCCTCACTTCCACCTTACAGTGTTTTAAAATCAATTTCTTAGTGGTATTCAAACTTTTAGACAATAGAAATATTCATACCTTACCCAAATCTGACAACAAAAAATTTGCGTCAGAATCAATACAGTGGAGGTCGCATAAAGCAAGGTCAGTAATAACCAGAAGTTGGCTGTAACGAGGTCAATCCAAATCCCCATTTATTTTCCTTATTTATACTTCGTAATCATGATGATAAATAACGAGATCCTAATTGCCAAAAAGTCGCCTATAACATTAACAAGGACTATGCTGGCTTGTCGACTTATATGAGTGGCTCTAAGCCACCCCATACCTCAATACATAATATCGGTACCTGCATTGCACACCTAATGTTTTATTACCATACATCATAATACATTGTACAATACTTAGTAATAGCCTGCGTGTCAGCTAAATTGCCTGCCGCCATGTGTTTCCATTGCCTGCAGTTGTAGTTGTAGAGAAGTGGGGGTGTCGTTTGATAGCTTACACCCCTCCTTCATGTCGGGGCCTAGGCCTACTCGTCAGCCATGGTACATATGATTTGTCATAACTCCCAATTAGCCAGGCCAGAGGGGATGGACAAAGCAGGCTAGATGAGACATTGCACGTCGTTGGCACTGTAGAAATTCACGATGGTAATATACTGAGCTTTTTCAGCATTCCATGCTGTCATGTCACTTTTAGTTGCAAGTCCTCACTATTTTGTTATTTTATGAATCTGCTCTAATCAATTTGATCATCAACTTCGGCTTTTCCTTTCTATCCGTTTTGTAGGCCCCTACATGTAAGTTGTAACTGGCTTATTGTTACAACCGATTGCAATGTCATCCACTGTGGTTACTTTTACATCCCTTTCTATGTTATCAGTGACTTCTCTTGTAAGACTTTGCCCCTTGGCTATGACTTTGATTACATATATAACGAGAGTGGGCTTTTATGAGAAAATCACATAGATCCCACGACCTCGTTATAAGTGATGTCCAGTGTACAAATTTTTCTCAGATCACCTTTGAACTCTTTGACCTTGATACCAGCCATAGAAGGTTGGGTTGTTGTTTTGGTTTTCTGTTTATGTTTGATAATCATTTCTGTTTTCAGATTTACCTGAAATTATCAAGAATTTTTACAGGGAAAATGAAAATGTTGCAAATATGTCACAAGAAGAAGTGAAATGGTTCAGGTATGTTTTTTTGTTTTGCTTTGTTTTTGTCATCAAATAACTATAATAAATATTTAGACTGTACTTTCAATGAACATTTTAAAAAACCCAAAAAACCAAACCAACTAAAGATGTTGCATGTATAGGTTCCTTTTCAGTTCCATTCTCATCTATGTGGCGGTATGTCAAAGTCGGACTAAGGCCAACCACAAAGAGACCACTTTTTTCCCCACATGTGTGCCGTATAGTATTCAGAGCATCCATCATTTATTGTATATTGTATTTTTTCGTTTTTGTCCGGCCTAGATCTAGTTTTAATGTAAGCTTTCTTGAAAAACAAAAAAACCCAATGACAATTCATTGTTTTCCATTTTGAAAATGATAAAAGTAAAAGATAAGATTATTACTGGCCTGAATGGATTGTGATTGAGATTTCTTAACGAGGGGCTCTTATATGGACATGCATTATGCCTTTCAGGAGAGAAAACAATAACATCATTGTGGATTGTCCTGAGGGAGGCACAGAATCTTTTCCAAATCCTGTACAAACGTTTGAGGATGCCTTTGAGACTTATCGTAAGTCAACATTTTTTACAATTACAAGACTATACTTATCATGAATAAAATGTCACAGTTTTAGAATTCTTGTCTTGTGTCCATTTTCAGCCCTTGGTAAGGCACAGTAGCTCAGTGGTAGAGTGTTGGCCTGCGGACAGAGAGGCAGCAGGTTCGATTCTCGCTAAGGACACATGCTTTTTTTCCTTAGGCAAGAAAATTAGTCCCTGTTTCTTCCCTTGCCCCAAGTGAAAATGGGTACAGCTTTGGCTGGAAGAGTATTCCATAATAGACTAGCATCCTATTCTGAGAGCATTGGATAAAATAGTCTAGGCTTCATGCTATAGAAGCTGGGATAAGCTCTGGCCCAATGAAAGAATTCGTCTCAAAAGGGCTACTTAATTTATTGCATGGCACAGGGAATCTCTGTAGAAAGGTATGAAAGAGTTATAACTCATTTGAGACGGGTCACGCACGTTTTGCGTGATGAGGACTCAAGGCAAAACGACGGGTCACACAAGGGTTGCTTGACACTCTTGCGATCGCCGTCATACCATAGGAATCACGCAAATGCCCCATTAACCGTTGTTAACCAATAGAGCAGTGTTTACTTCCTCTGCTCCTTCTGGGTGATAGTTTTTAATTGAGTTTTAGAGTAAGAACCAGATAAAAAACTACGATTGGAATTTTCACCGAAATCTAGGCCTAACTACTGCATTGTCTCTCTGTGAGAAGAAACATAGTTGTATAGATCTTGATCTAGTTTCGATTTTTCCTACGATTTCAACGTGCCAAGAGTTAGAAAGAGCAGAAATCTCTTTGATCTATTTGAAAATGGGTCAGATGATGAGGATTTAGACTATAATTCAGATCTAGACCCTGAATTTAATGCAAATGACGATCGTCAACGTCAAAAGAGAACATTCGATCTGGAGAGTAGTGATGTAGTGAAGCATCTAGTAGTAATCCTGATGTTCCAGGGCCGTCTAGAAAGAAAAGAAAGGCTAGATCTAGTAGTGCTAGAACTTCGTCAATTCCAGTTTTGTCTCAGGGAGATGAATTGTTTTGTACTGAGGGCAGTGATGTTGAGGACAACATCGAATCTGACTGTGAGAGTCAGAACCATGTTTTTCCATTTTCCACAATCATCAAAACTACATTGCAGCTAGTTTGACTGAATAAACATTGTTTGGACAGTCACAGAAGAAGAAATCAAGTCAAAACAAGTTGTATTGACATTGTTCTTATTCATTTCAGTTGAATAATGAACATTTTGTTACTTTTTCAAAATTCCTGCGGAGTGACAAATTTTTATTAATTTCAAATATTTGTTAAAAATCAAGTTACATAGTTACATTTGATGTTTGTGTTGGTATTGAAAGTTTTAATGTTAAATAAAAACATGTTCAAATTTCAAATTGATTGCATTAATAGTTTTTTTTTAATGAATTTTTGAAAATGGTCCAAAATCCTTAGTCTTGAACGGTTATGAAGCCCAAAATGGCTCAGTCTCAAGTGAGTTAATGTTCACTGTATTTTTTTTTATTTGAGAATTGGAGGAGTTAGAATGTTTGACATCAAGAGTATCTCACATTTCCCACAGGACCTTAGATCTTGATCTTATCACAGAATGATTGGGTGAAATCAACCAATAGACTGACATCAGGATAAGATATGATTTCAAAGTCAGTCTTTATTGGGAAGGCTACAGAATGGTAGCAGCAGCAGTATTAAAAGTAGCAGTAGCAGTGGTAGTGGATTGATAAGAGTAGCATTAGTAAGTAGTAGTAGCAGTAGTTGTAGTATCATTAGTAGTAATGGATGTAGTTGTAGTCGCCATCTGCTGCATTTGGAATGGATACAAAATGAGAAAGGAATCAGGGGGTTAAAGTTGCCAGCCTCAGTTTTGTAATGAAAAACCATTTAATCTTTTATGGCATGCCTAGAATTAATGTTAAAGTGAGTTCTTTTGACTAATTTACTTTTAAAAATAATCCTGCTAGCTGATTTCCCAGGACTTCTGGGCAATCTTTTACACATGACTTGAACGAAGAGCCTCCTCCTTTCACAGCATTTCAGCATCATCCCCGTCTCCATGTGTCACCTTCATTCTCTTTAACTCCATCTGGGAGGCAGACAGCTCATTTTTGTTTTCATACTTCACAAACCGTTCCCAGATGCAAGTTACTAGCTCTGCCATGGCAACGTCATTTGTGTTAGTGGCCAATATGCGGAGAATAAAAATTCCGTCATTGCCGAGATAATCCATGACAAAGGATCCCATGGTCTTTTTACCCTCCTGTGAAATGTAAAGGAACAATAATGTATTACAATCTATAAATATTGGTTTTGACTGAACAAAAAGGACAGGTGTTTTGACATAAACCTTCTTTGGAAAAAACATGAGCAGAACTAACATTATGGTGGTTCAGAAAAAAAAATAATGCTCTTGGGATTGCCATAATAATAATCAGACCAAGCACTTAAAACAGGAATAATTTTTGTTTAGAATATTGCTAAGACCTCAATAGTTGTTAACTGTTAAAAACATGTTAATACAGGCCTACTTGCTTTCTAACTGATTAGGGGATGCTGTAGCTCAGTGGTCGAGAATAGGCTTGCAGTCCGAGGGAAATCTGGTTCGAATCTCGCTAAGGACTCATGCATTTTTTCCTTGTGCAAGAAAATTTACCCCTCACTCGACCCAAGTGAAATGGGACCAAGCTTTGGCTAGAAAAGTACTCTGTAATAGACTAGCATCTTAAGCAGAGAGTGATGGATAAAACCTGTCACTGTCTGCTTCATGCTACAGAAACCATGATAAATTCCAGCCCAATGAGCCAATTCGGTTTGAAAGGACTACTTTTTAGCTGATCTGCAGCATAAAAAGGAATGTAAAGATATCTATATCCGCATGGAACGAGTTTCAAGTGTACATTAAAACCTCAAATTTGGAGTAAGGTAAATAAAACAAATCTATAATCAAGCCGCATTCTAATTCTGAAATCTCAATCTTGATATTATCAATAACTACGCCTATCTATCTTATCATGGTTGTTACTGCAGCTGACATGGCAACTACTGAACTGCTTCATAGTGAGAAATGATAGGGTGACTCCCTTATTATGAAAGAATCTCCTAATTAGAATTTGACGGTTTCCTCAATGAACTGACTAATCAACAAAATTTGTATCACCAGCTCTTCATCTCAAAAAAGGGCAGTGATAGTCCTGAGAGAATTAGGACTAAGGAAAGCATACATTATGGAAATATTTATCCCAGGATGATAAGCAAGACACGAAGAATTCAACCTCTTAAATCACTTCAGAATTAAAACATAAGCTTACCTGCCTAGTTGAGATTATCAAAATTAGTAATGAAATTATCAAAAATTAGTAATCTGGCTTAAAAATTAGGATTACCCTGGTACCTCAATTTTTTTTAGTGTGTGTTGACATAGACAGGCTTGTAATTTTCTGTATGCCTTTATTCATGGGTGAAAGCAGGTAAAGCCTTTAAAAACCAGAATTTTTTTTTTCCTCAGACACAAACATCTACAAAGCAAAAACTAGAACTTCCTAAGAAATTGTAAGTTTTCAATTTTTGTGTAAGTCAACTTGAAGAGCATAATATTTTTTTTTCCTTTATAACTTTCTAGCAGGTACCAAACTTTGAAAATGATTCCATATACTTACAGAGGAATCAAAGTCATCAACCTGCTCAAGTACAATTAATTATTATTATTATTCTTTGAATAATCTGACTGACTCAGTAAAACTGAGTATAACTGTCGGAGCGCATGAAATGAAAAAAGAAAAGTGAAAAAAAACCCCAAAAAAACAAGTGAATTCAAGCCTATGATGTCTAGAAGCTTGACTTCAGGGTAATCTGGCAGAGGGACCGTTTGAAAGAGTCCACATCTCTGCAGCATGTGATAGAATCAGGCATTCTATTCCACAGTCGAAATGAGCTGGGGAAGAAGGAATTTAGGTGGCAATCTAGATTTGAA
>JAOYNN010300829.1:0-10127 GCA_025770095.1 Goniobranchus kuniei
CTCTCTCTCTCTCTCTCTCTCTCTCTCTCTCTCTCTCTCTCTCTCTCTCTCTCTCTCTCTCTCTCTCTCTTTCTACAGCACATTTTCTCTACGTATGTCCCTCGCTCTCTTGATTACTCTTTATCATCCTCTTCACCCATCTCACCCTCACTCTCTTTCGTCTTAATTGATCAACCTAATTATTATCGGCTTCGATGATGCGTAGACATCAAAATGTTCATCTCCTCCTAGGTTACTCTGGCTTAGTACTGACTGTCGTTGGTGGACTGGTTACAATGTACACCAGCATCTTATTGGGGCGATGCTGGCTTATCATAAGGGATAGCCATCCCGAATATAAAGGACATGTTAGACATCCCTATGCTGTCATAGGACAGTTAACCTTTGGATCTCCTGGAAGGTATGTATTGTTCGTGCGGAAGGTTGTGCAAAAAAAATACCAAAAGTTGCGCTGAAAAATGTCAAAAGTTGAGCAAAAACAGTTGCGATGTACATCAAAAGTTGCATTGAAAAATTCCACCTAAAATCTCAGTTTGGCGATGTTAAAAAAAGGCATTTTTCAATCACAATTTTGGATGTGGTCGCTTTTCTTTCTCATAACCTATTAATGTAGAGAGAGAAAAATGGACAAGGGAGTTTATCTTCTGAATTTGACCTCTTTGGGATTTTTAAAAACAAAGGAGATATGTCCCTTTGAATTGACTTACTTCATTACAGTTTGCTTAAGTCTAAGCTATGATCCTCATCTTCCTTCAAGTCTCTCAGTTTAATTCAGATTAAATTTTAACTATAGTTACTGCCTGCTGGAAACCCATCTTCACCGAAATCTGCTAGGTTGAATCTATGTAAAAGTAATTTATATTAACTATCTACTGAAATCCAATATCTCTCCGAATCTCTTGGCTTAAATTTAACATTCTAAATGCAAGTAAAATATTAAATACTATCTGCCGGAATCCCATCTCAATTTGAATCTTTCAGCTTAAATCTTATTAAAAATTGTAAATACCTACTTCTGAAATCCCATTTTACTATGATCTCTTCAGTTAAATCTATGAAGAAAAATTCAATACATGCTGCCAGGTGGCATTCCTTTTCTATTTTAATCTTTCGGTCTAAATTTTCATTATTTTCTACAAGCTGTAAAGCCAGGTTATTTCAAATATTAGCTGTAGATTTGTGAGAATTCTCAAAGATACAGAAAACTCTGCAAATTAGACTAATTTGAAAACGTCGAATCCTGCTTTAACACATCTTTAAATAACAGTTAAGAATTCAATAATCGATGCTCAATTCAGGTGAGAACGTTTTAAAACATGGAGTGGAAATTTGTAATAGTGTACTGACTGCATTATATGATTGCTCTATGTAGTTATGGATTCAAAGAAAGAAATCAATATCTATTGGTTGTTCGTGTGTATGTCTATATAAATTCCCATGGTGTCTTTATCATTAAATTTGAATGTTATTGCTGACTCTGTCAGAATATAGTATGTTAAATGCTTACTTCAATTACAGTAAATGGTTTTGATACTTGTAGGGATGTGTGTATGTGTGTGCGTTTATATGTTATCAATGTATCTATCTGCCTGTCTGTTGCTTTACAAACAAGATTACATAATGCGTTTGCTTTGGTTATCTACAGAGTGGTTGTGTCCTTTTTTGGCAACCTGTATCTATTCAGCGCCACTGTAGTGTTTCTGGTACTGGGTTCTCAGAACATCGAAAATCTTCTAGAAAACATCTTCAACGTTCACATTTCTTTCTGCTACATCCAGTTGGTTATGGTGGCCATTCTTATACCTGTCACGTGGTTCGGAAGTCCAAAAGACATGTGGTTTGTATAATGTGTAAAAAAACAACAACCAATGTATGTGAGGTTTGAACATTCATTTAACAGCATATGTTATATAATGGGTCGAAGCATTTTTAATTGAACAATGAACGGTGAGTACAAATGAAAACAGCTTGATTTAAAAGTGGCAGTACATTGACGAGTTCTATGCCCCATGAATGATCAAATGCTCTTTATGTGACAGAACCATGTATATGTAAGATTAGGTTAACCAACTCCTAGTTATAAAGACCCAAAGGGACTTGATATAAGTCTCTTTACTGTGGTTGTTGTTGCTATTGTTTTTAAGATAAAACAGAAGGGCCCAGAAGTACCGGCATCTTTTTAAAAAAGGTTTTGTTTCATTTTCTTCTCGTTAGGTCAGCTATTCTACCTTTCTTTATTCCAGATGCTGATAATAAATACATGTACTATCTTTGGACAATATGTGGCGCACTAAATGGCACTACTAATTGACAAGTTAATTATCATTTGTTCCCTGAAATTAGATCTAGACTTTGGTAAAGTCCCCATTGCTTAGAAAATTGCCATGACAAAAGTTCGAAATTCCAAAACGAATGAAAATGATTGAGCTCTGCTCTTAACATCAGATGTTTATCGCTTCCACACAGCCAGCTTGTGTAATTCATTAGAGAGTAAAAAAAAATTATCCTTATTCTAAATTCATGATAATTCGTATGATCTAGTGAGAAGTTCGTATGCCATATTATACTACTAAATGGTCGACCCCTTTCTGCAAATACTAAGAAAACAGACGAGTTTTCTATAATGGCCTTGTTAGGTAGCATTCAGAAATATTTGCTCACTCATCCATGATGGATGAAATGATTATCCATCGGTGTCCGCGCATCCAAATATAAGCCACTACATGATCTGGGTTGACTCAGAAAGAATAAGCGGCCCTATTTTCCCAAGATACTAGACGTAAATTTGTAACTGTACTTGATGCCAGGTGCTGCGCCTACAGCAGAGAGAAACGACTCAGTGACTTAAACAATTGTTATAAGATCGTATCATTTCGAGAGGATCCGAATTCTATGAGCTATCAAGTTCACTGACCTGGATAACATACTTTATTTCTTATCATGAAGTCACCTTAAACGCAGTTTTCTCCAAGAATATTCAATTCCTCTAAACGCTCACCAATTTTAAAAAGAAATTGTGGACACAACTCTTTCCATTGAAATAGATACATTTAAAGTTCTGCAAAATGGTCTGAATGGTGCATAGTTGTTCTAGATGTCAAAACGATCACTTTCAAGACATAAGTTTTCGCAAATAAATGTAAGTGAACATCCATAACCTACTAACACAGTTTATTGTATTCCCGAATGCTTTCATTTAGTGTAAATTATTATGTACCAAACACAAAATTAAGGTTGCACAAATTCGTGTAAATTCTCTAGTGCTATCCAAGTTAGGCTACTGCAATTCTCTATTGACTAATTCATTCAAAGACAAAATACACAGTTGCTCAGAATAATGGGGCCAGACTATTTCCTAAGGAAAATACATCTGTATAATATGCTTCTCTTAGGCAAAAATTACATTGGTTACCGGATGAAAGGGAGAATTACATATTAGGTTTCATCCATGATTTATAACTCACTCAACAGTTATCGCCCTTTTTGTATTTACGACCTCCTTGTCTTGCATATTCCTAAAGGAAATCTAAGATCCACTGATGACAAGTTAAAATTAGTCAAGTTAATAATATTTCGCAAGACTGGTGAACAATCATTTGAATTTGCTTCCCCTCTGTATTGAAACTCATTACCTGATAACATTAGAACTTCCCCATCTTTTGAAATCTTTAAATCCCACATAAAAAGGGACCTATTTACACATAATCCCTAGTTAATGTATCTTTCTTGCTATTCAAGGACAGATGCTATCGCATGCATATTTTTAATTTTGTCAATATCTGATTGTTCTGTGAAGCACTTAGTGCCTGTGTAGATGGGGCAAAGAATTGTATAATTGTTATTTATTATTATTATATTACCACTTCCTGATTGTCTCTCCTACCATGTATCACAATTTCCAACCACTTCTGGCCTTTCCCACCTGGATGTGAAATTTACGACCTTTTTACTACTTTGCTGGGCATCCTGTTACTGTTCATAGGTCCTTTATGTTTGAATAGATACACTGCAGTTGACTGGAATAAAATGATAGAATAATAACCCAAAGCTAGACAGTGACATGCAACATCATTCCTGCTTTGACCAGCATCAACCACCTTCCATTACTTACCGCCACCATTACCATCATGCTCATGCATACCTCCATGATTTCAATAATCTACTGAGTGACTGTGTAGTATACAAATTAGATCATGTCTCTCATAGTTATTCATCCCGATATGCTATAGACTGAGAGTTTTTTTTCCCCTCAATGACATTTCCCAGGGTCCTGCTTACAGCCATTTTCAGTTTCCCACAGGATGGGATGTTAGAGGGAGAAAATTGAATTGGAATGTTCTACACATTGTACTGACCTTTCAAAACCATTTCCTCATACACACAACGCACAATGATCTGAAGCATTTGGCCATCCAGCTTATTGCTTATCACTGTAAATGAAAAAACAACATTTCTTTCAAATGTGTATATTTATATCATCCCATACACAAGAATATTACTGAAACAACCCAAATTGAAATAAATACCTACAAAGATAACAAGTAGAATTAAATGTTTATCTTGGCATTAGTAGACAAATCTAGCTGTAAGACCACAATATTTACTGGTAACAAGATTTTCAGTAAGCTTTTCAGCAATGTCAAATTCAAACCAAAAGAAGGGAGGGAAGATTAAACAGAATACTGTCAATTCCTGATAAGGCTATGTCTATTGGGAATCTCAAGCTTTGAACTAATAATAATAATAATAATAATAATAATAATAATAATAATATTTATAAGGCGCCATACCTCTCAGGTAAAGGGAGCTCAGAGCGCTATACATTAAATAGGGTATAGAATAAATTTCAAAAGCTGAGGTTAAATCAATAAACAAGTAGAGCATTTAATAATATCAGACAAAATCTTTATACAAATACATTTAAACGGTTAATGAAAGTTAAAAATAAGCTTTTCCAAAAAGAGAGACCTTTAAATTTTTCTTAAATACATCAATTGAATGGGAGATTTTACAGCATTCATCAAGGTCATTCCATAGTATAGGAGCACTCACAGAGAAAGCTCTTTCACCACAATGTGTGGAAGTACAAGGAATATTAAAACAATTTTTGAAATTACTTCTTAGTGCTCTGTCCCTTTTTTGTGGTGTAATAAGCTCTGACAGATAAGCGGGGCCGGATCATTTAAACATTTAAAGGTGATACATAGTATTTTAAAATCAATTCTCTGTTTAATGGGCAGCCAGAGTAAACTTTTAAGGGTTTCCAAAATATGAACATTTTTCTTTTTAAAGCAAATTAATTCTGGCAGCATGATTTTGAATTTTTTAAGCCTATACAATTGCACTTGGGATATGCCTATTAATAAAGAATTCCAATCATCCAATCGGCTTGTAACTAGTGACATGATCAGTAATTTGGCAGTATTCTCATAGACAAAACTCCTGATATTTCTATATTTTTCAAATGAAACATGGTGGTTTGCACAATTTTACTTATGTGATTTTCAATAGACAAACATGAATCAAAATAGACCCAAAGATCTTTTACAACATTAGAAATTTTAATATCTGAATTACATATATTAAAATGATCAGTATAATTATCATACTGTCTTTAACAGCTTGTTGTTTCCAACAATAGCTATGTCAGACTTGTCCCCATTGAGTTTTAGTTTATTTGCCGTCATCCATGTATGTATCTCTGTGGTGCATTCTTATAGCTTCTTGATGGATGTTACATCTTTGTTACCGTGAAGCAGTAGGTATGTTTCTATGACCTTTGCAAAGGGAGCCGTGTCAAGTGGAAAAAGCACAGACCCAAAATCGATCCTTGAGGAACGCCATATTTAAGTGTGGACGATGATGACAATGATTCTACTAAAACAGATTGCATTCGTTGTGTGACATATGAAGAAAACCTGTTAAGATAATAATAATTTTGAAGCCTTGACAAAAGAATCTCATGGTCTATTGTGTCAAAAGCCGAACTTAAGTCCAATAGAATAAGCATCAAGCATGACCTTTTGTCTATGGTTTTGATTATATCATTTTGCACTCTAAGCAAGAAGGCAGTTTCAGTGCTATTGTAACGTTTGTATGCAGACTGGAATTGAGGTAGATGGTTTTCATCTATGTAATTTGCAAGTCAGATGTTATTAGTTTTTTCTACGGTCTTGGAGAGAAAAGGAATATTGGATATTGGTATGAAGTTCTTGAGACCATCTTTGTCCAGAGATGGCTTTTTTCAAAATTGATGTATCTATTGCATTCCTAGGTGCAGAGGGGAAAATACCATTTATAATACCTGCATCGGCAATCCTTGACATAGTCAGATTTGAAACATCTACACATTCCTTTAACAGCCATGTGGGTATAGGATCCAATGCACAAGTTTTAGATCTAAAGTTTTTATGTTGTTATGGATTTCTTCATTTGTGGCTGGCTTCATTTCAGATAGATGAGGTTAGGCGGGAGATCTAAAATCCTCAGTAAATTGATCAGTTCCATCTGGATTTTTCAGATTATCTCTTAATCTATTTATTTTATTCTCGAAAACTTGGTTAAAGTTTTCACTCAATGTTGCAGGGTCGCCAATGGGATTGGATATCTTTGGTTTCATGAGCTAAGATATTGTTTTAAAAATTTCCTTGATATTCCTTTTATTTTCAAAAATCTTGCTCCTGATAAATCTACATTTAGTGTCAGTCAACATTTTGTTCATATTGTTTCGAAGGTTTTTAAAATTCTTTCTATCTATGCTCCGATTTCCCAATTTGATACACAACTGATAAAATACAAAGCAACCACAAGAAGTAATCCTGATAAATACATTATATAAACATTCATCCATGGATGGCTTCCTCATAAATAAATTATATAAAAACCTCCACAAGGAGTAATCCTGATAAATACATCATAAAAACATTCATCCATGGACAGCTTCCTCATAAATAAATTATATAAAAACATCCACAAGGAGTAACCCTGATTAATAAATTACAAAAAGATCGAGGAGTAATCCCTTTTTTTTAATTATAAAAGCATCTACAACGAGTCATCCTGATAAACAAATCATAAAAGCATGCACAAAGTGTCATCCTGATGAATATGAATAGAATATATTACCTGAAGGCAAGTTGACAGGTGAGATTTGTTTAAGGATTTCTGCATATGGCTGAATGCCCTGACAAGGTCGCAGAGAGTTCCAGGCCTGGCAAAATTCATATGGTGTTGTCTTCATTAGCCTTGGGGCGCTGGGCAAACCCTGGGCTGAGGCATCTTGTGGCTGTGATGGCTTTTTGTTTGATTGACTTGACTTTGACTTTTGAACAGATGCTGGCTGGGTGGATTTCACTCCTCTTGCTTTAGTTTGAGACTTGACTTTATCTGAAAACAAGTAAAATGACAATATAAAAATTTAAAAATCAAACCCAGCAAACAAGCGACAGGAAACGAAGCAAAATCTGCTTCATGCATGATGAATTTGAAGGAAGGGCATCCAGCCAAAAGACTTCAAATTTATTATTTTGTAGACAATGTTTGTCAAAACTTTTGTACCAGAAAAACAAAGCCTGTAACCATTACCCAACTTCATGATGGAAAGATACCAAAAGAGTGACAAACTTAAAGAATAAAGAGAAACATTTCTTTGATTTTGTGTGAAATATAACGCCTCCACTGAATTCTACCCAGCTTTTCATGAACAAAATTTGTCATATTACATCAATCTGATTCATATACAGGTGTGATTGGTATGGGACGCTGAGTTGAAATATTTACTTTTCTGTCCCTGTGCTTCCACTTGCACTGGAAATGGCAGCCATCTTGGATTTTGCCCAAAACATTTCACAAAAATTCAAATACAATAGGCTTCCACATTTTTTCGTGCATGCTTTTCAAATTTTGCACACTTTTTTTTTTATACATCTCAAAATGATCAGAAGGATTTTTCACTATATATGGAAGTTTTATTAGTATGCATTTTTGAAAAAGAGTGCATAAAAATGTATCACAAAATACCAATATATTACACAAAAAGTTCACTTTCCACCAAAGTATAATACTTATTTGAAAAATTCTTCCCATCACATATGTGTTTTGGTCCAAGCAATATTCCAAGCATATTTCATGAGTTTATCTTCAGAAACAATAAACAAGATCCACAATACAGTACATAAAACAACATTTTGAGAAAAACGCAATTGAAGACAAAACATGATGAAAAACTTCCAGAAATACTACAAAACTTGACAATAGACTTCAATACATAACCACATCACAAGCTCTCTCCTCTTCCTCTGCCTTCTCGCTGTCTTTTGCCTGAGCCTGAGCTCTCATTCTCATTTTTTTATTTGCTTCATGGGTAGCTTGAGGTACACTTTTGAAGATTCATTCTCACTTTTTGTGCTCAATATACAAGCATCTCTTCCCATGCCACTGCTAATTGCTTCCTTTACAGCATCTAGACCGGCATGACCACCATTGAACTCCACAGTATAAGAAGAAAGTGCACTTGTTCACTTGTGCACTTGAGGGGAATGCCACTTTGCTAAATTAGGACAACACGCTTTGATGAAAACTCTCAATGGGATTTTGTAAAGCCTTCAGTGTGGCAGCAAGGTTGTGGGATCAAGTAGCTGGACTTGTAACCGCAAGGTTTCGAGTTCGAGGCCGGACCGCGCCATGGCACTTGTTAGGCCTAGGGAGAGGCTATTTACATACATTTCCTCTCCCCACTCAGGTGTTATTCAGTAACTGACCAAAGGCAAAGGAGGATCTTGTCAGTATGCTAGAGCAAGTGCGTCTATAATATGGCTGCATCTCTGTATACTCCACATGGAGTTGAGAACGTATTTGTTTGGAAAGGGCCTATTGGGAAAAACTTGTCAAGCGCTTTCAGAACATTTAGTGGATTTAGCACTATGTAAAAGCTAAGATTTTCTGTTCTCTCTCTCTCTCTCTCCCCAGTGCTCTAATGGTCTTCATGCTGTGTATGGAGGCAGAGTGATAGAGCAGAAAAATGACACCAAACACTCTAGCCCAGTCTTTTCCTACCTCTTTTGTTCTTCAACTCCAGATGCTCACTGTCAATATACTAGCAACAGAAACAATGAAAGTGTATTAATTTAAGATTGTCACAAATCCATTCAAGCTCATATAAAACATTGCGGAATTAAAAGCTTCTAATCACAATAGATGTTTAAATTTAATTAGAAACCTTAAAACCTGACATAAGAATTCACCTTAAGAGGGGGGTGGGACCTGGAAAGGCAATTTTTGACCAAAATTTCATTTTGGGGATTTTTATGTTTTCGGCAAGAGGCATAATTTCTCTTGAAGATTCATGTTAATCTGAGTTGATTGAGTGCATGTATGATTTTTTAATAAATCTTTTCGATATGGGTGGTACCCGAAGGTGAGCTTCGATTTTTGGACAAAAACACAACTTTCGTCTGTCAAGTAGCGGCTGAACACACAGGTTTCTGACTGCCATTAGCTTACATTGCTTGCTATGATTCACATCTACACTAAACTCAATTTGATGACCATGGTGGAAAGAGGGGGCGTGGCACTTCGTATACTATTGACCTGATTTTGCCTGGCACAGCATGAACCACTGATGATGTGGCCATGACCTTTCCAGTTGACCGCTATCGCAATATTATTATACCAGTACAGTCATTCACATGCGTCGTGTATGATTTGTTGGTAGGATTGGGCCGCTCTGCATGGTTCAGGCTGATAGCCTTGTTTTGTAAACACGATCAAGGGGCTTGTGTTCCAGTCAGTTAAAATATAATTTTATTTACATCTATCACTTGCCACATCAGCAAATATACCATTGCATGATAATATCTAAATAATGAAGGTTTATACCAAACAGTCATAAGCTACAGTTGAAAACTTTTCAACAGG
The DNA here is from genome assembly GCA_025770095.1 of Goniobranchus kuniei. Taxonomy (NCBI): domain Eukaryota; kingdom Metazoa; phylum Mollusca; class Gastropoda; order Nudibranchia; family Chromodorididae; genus Goniobranchus; species Goniobranchus kuniei. The sequence goes on from JAOYNN010300829.1 coordinate 9,916, forward strand.
AATTGAATTCTTGTGTTTGTTCTCCTTGCCCTCTCCCCTCCCACTTTCCACCCACCAGGTTTCCATTCCATTCCTCTTTCTATCTATGTGACTGTGTGTGTCTCTGTCTGTCCCTTTCTTAGTCTGTCCGTTGTCAATCTCTCTCTCTCTCTCTCTCTCTCTCTCTCTCTCTCTCTCTCTCTCTCTCTCTCTCACACACACACACACACACA
>JAOYNN010300940.1:0-15765 GCA_025770095.1 Goniobranchus kuniei
TCTCTCTCTCTCTCTCTCTCTCTCTCTCTCTCTCTCTCTCTCTCTTTCTCTCTCTCGATAAGATCAAAAACCAACAAAATCCAATCAAAGCGCTGGACCCCATGCCAAATGCAAACTATTATAACAGAATTGAAGGACAAAAAGTTTTCTGTCCTGTTTTGACATTTTAGAAACTGTTTCCTTTCATATCAGTTGATCCATCACATTCAGCTCTTCTTATTTCATGGAAGAAGAGTGATTCAACTATATCAGGTGCTCTTTGAAAGAATAAAATGGTGAAGGCAGACCAATGTAAATTAATCTACATTGAGAAAGACATACTCCCCTGCTGTAGTTAGAGAAAAATCAAGAGAAATCAAAATAAAGAGATTCAATATCAATTCCACCTTATGCCTCATATGGAAAAAATGGATAAATTTTAAGAAGTACATGAAACATTCAATAAATACAGGTTCAAAATAAGCACTATGTATATGTATAACATGTATATTGGGAATTTAAAAAAATTTTAATGCTGGGTGACCAAAAACCTCGCTTTCTTGACATATTTCATAGATCTGAAACAGTTAGTGTTTGCCATTGTTTGCCTAGCCTTCAATTCCAGTTTTTATTTTCAGACCACATAATGTTTTCTTCGCCATTTCTTAAATGGTTCAACATTGAATAAACAGCTCCAGACACTTTTGTTTTATTGACATCTTAGGAATTGCAAAGCTATAAGGAGAAAAAGAACTGACTTTGGCAGTGTTCTGGTAAGGGTTTTGATATAATTGAGTTGTTTCTTGATAACCTTTGAATTGTTTCCAATACCTTAAGCTTGGTTTAAATGGGGATATTTTCACATCATACTAACAGTTGTCTTTCAAGCCATAGTTATAGAAACATTTACAAGAACTCAGACCCTCTTTCAACCTATCCAAACTTTGAGGTTTCACCAGTAGTGTAGCACCAATTTACAGGCTAAACATTAAGGTTCAAAAAGGATTTTACACTGGAGGCCCTCAATGACATCACCAAGCCATTTACTCAGATAGCACAGATGGCTCAACGGTTAAGGCGTCAGTCTCTGGGTCGGGAGGTCCTGGGTTTGATGCCCACCAGCAATGGCTTGTGTTGTTTCCTTAATCATTAAAATTTACTCTAACTGCTTCACTCGCCTCAATAGGGTGGTATTGTTGCTCTGAAATTGCTACGCTTTACTGAATATTCCAAATGGGTATCCATGCTAGGGTATAAAAGAATTGTAAAGGTCTTTGAGACTGTTCCTGAATGGTGGAAAACACTATGTAAATGCAGTCTTTTATCTTTTTTAGCTGTAAAAGGAGAGATCGAAGGAGTGGTAGGAACAGTTTTGCCCAGGCAGTGGTTTTTCATTCCGCTCTTTACAGCTTTCTTTTCTAAAAGGACCAACTTGACACTCAAATCCTACCTACTACAAGATTAAAAGTAGTACTTTCAAGCAATGTCGGCTCATAGGGCTGGAGTTTATCCCAGTTTCTATAGCATGAAATGGACTGTGACAAACTTTATCCATCACTCTCTGGAAAGTCTACTTTTCCAGCCAAAGCTGTACTCAATTAAACCTTGGTCGAGTGAAGCAACAGCGGTAAATTTTCTTGCTTAAGGAAAAAAACGCATGTATTTGTAGCAAGAACCCACTGCCTCTCTATCTGTGGGCCAATGCTCTACCACTAACCTACAGCGCCCATCCCCCACTACAAGATGAGTGAATGTACAAACAATCAGAAAACTGAATTTTTTAGAAGCCAGAGCTTTTGACTATGTGGTGAGTGTCATAGCCCTAAACTAATTTCTGTTGCCATTACAGATACTGAGGTAACACAACAAAAGGAAAGCCTTATGAATTTACATATACTCAGTCTGACTGAGTCAGACCCGGTGTCCACATCGCCCGTACAGACCAGATTTTTTTCTGGACAGAAAGAGTATATCCAGAATAGTATGACTCAGCTGTGTCTGCACTGTCCATATTTGTCTGCCAAGATCTAGATCAAGAATGAAGGGCACAATATTTTTTCTCAAGATTAAGCTGGAATTTGACGGTTTCTGAAGTCAAAAATTACATTTGATGCGAAAATTTGTTCAAAGGATCTCCACCTCCCCGGCGAGCATTTGCGCGATGTCACCAAAATCCAGAGTCTGCGAGACATTCCTCGATGTCGACTTTCTGCCCATACCACCTAGAAAATGTCTGGCAAGTTTGATGCAGTGTGGATGGTGTGGAAGCCAGACAAAATCTGGGTGTTGTAGTCTGGTTGTTGTGGACAAATGGAGTAATGAAACATAATGTTAGACACAACCATACATTTTCTGTATGGTCTGTGCAGAGGCTGTGGACACCAGGTCTCAGTCAGTATATCGGGTGGCCCCCCAAAAACGTCTCCAACTGTAAAAGATTATAACTTATTCATTTTAACATTCAGTGAACAATAAATTGGCAGTATTATAGAACTAATAATTGTGTATTCACAAGCAAAATTTCAAAATGATCGGTGGGATAGAATGGTTACAATATGGATTTATTCAAGCCTGCCATTGTTGACACAATATCAGACAGCATCTGCCGGCATTCACTCTGTGTTTTCTTAAATACCTGGAAAGCTTAGATCTAGAACCAGATACATCTAGAGTAGAACTAGATCTAGATATAGATCTAATAATTCTTTTTTTTTTGTAGGCCCAGTCTAAAATAATCTAGGAATGCTTAAAACTAGATCTAGATCTAAGTCTCAATTAGAACTGAGATACTTAAAAGAGTGCTAGAAGTGGTCGACAACAGAAAGGTGTTTTCATTTTGAGGGACTACGTTCTGACTGATAAAACTAGCAAACGAGATCCTTTTGATGGATAATATTTAGTACATTTTGTGTGGTAGGATGCCATGTTTCTAAAGAACAGAAAAAACAATTTTGGTGCAGCGCTTAATCACAATCCCATCTCCTTTTCTTTTATCACTAGACTTTTTCAATGAAGCTTCCGATATCCAATTTTCTTGACATCATGCACATTGACACCCCTCTACATTATATCTTATAAGTTTTAAACCATTTATTCAAACAGGGTCATATTTTCACATATTATAGAGTTTTAATTTGTTTTGTAATGTGCTAAAGCCCTTTACAAATCATCCAATTACAATGATGTTGTGGGTCTTCAAAGCTGGAGATGTTTTTTTTTTGGGCCACCCTATTTATGAAGAAAAAGAAAAGATATTAAATCCTATAACAACTTTTTACCATATCATAATGCTTCCTCATTTCCCATTTCATTCAGAACAAAATACTGTCATATTTCCCATTTAAGAAGAATCAATAGCAAAGCAAAAAAAAAAAAAAAAAAAGCTCGTTATGTGTAGTTTTGACTATTTACATTTTTTCAGATTAAAAGTAGTATAAAATAGCAAACACACAATTTTACCAAATATACAGCTTCCAGTAATGGTACAATAATTTCAAGCGAAAAAAAAAAGAAATGATTTTTTTTTCGTCACAATTTATTTTTAAGTACCATAATTATGTTTGGTTTGAAATTTCCCCAAAACTCAAACATACAAATTGGCATTAAAGAGTAGCTCCAAGCAAAAGAACCACAGAAAGGCATCACTTTAGCCTAAACAAACACATTTTATTACATTCATCACTCCACATATTAACATGTCTTTTTATATCAATTACAATACACATGTCTATAATCATGCCATTTCATATGTTACACTCGCATTTCAGGCAAATTTCGCATCGTGCTAGTGAATTCTCTCGAAGCATAATTAATAAGTTTGGTTAGTGTTAAAAGTATGATGAAACATTCTTGGATTTGTGAACTCCTTTGAACACCTCAGTCACAAAGTTGACGTCGTTAAAGAGCTTGAAGATACAATTTTCTAGGTGATATTGACACAATGAATGCCCTTCAATGAAAAAGATCTTTAAAAGATATGAAATGGATCTTGGCTTTTCCTCTTTAGAGCCAAATGCAATGATAAATCTGTTTTCTTACAATTCAACTTTCAAAATGGCCAGTGGTATGTGGAGGAATTTCTCATGTCATTAACAACTATTAAGACCCTTCAACCGCGAAAACTTCCATCTAGTTTTCTTCATAGTTTTTTTTTCCCTAGAATACTGCCATTTTCAATAGCAGGGTGTATTCTTGGTACTAGGCAAAGAGAAACGAAATTACCCGAAATTACCTTTCAAATTCGAATGGCAGAATATATAGTGCTCTCTATAAACAGATTCCCAAAGGCCCAATTTGAAATCTTTCAATCCTTAAAATAAAAAATTTTTTTTAAAATCTTATATTCATTAAAGATACTTTATTCTCTTCCTTAAATTGAATCAACTAAACAAAAAAAAAACAAAAAAAAAGAACTAAACATTGTCATTCAACTGATTCATCAGAGAAATACAATTCCATATATTGGTAATAATTTACCATGATATCTTTGTATATTTTTCCCTTCGGTTTTTTTTTTTTCACTTCACACCCATTAATTTATTAATCAAGGCTAAGATGGCTATTCATAATCTGGTGCAAATTTTTCATCCCTACTGTCTTTGTGATGACGACTTGTGTACCTCTGACGACCCTGCTCTCTGGCTTCATCCTCATCTTCATCATCTGGATACAGAACATCATCTTTATAGGGCGACCTTCCAGGTTTAGAACGTTTAAGGTGGATAAGACCTGCCCACTGTGGGTCATGGGGTAATCGCTTCTCTGTGAAGAAAAGTTGAATTAAGATGGATGAAATGTTGATGTAGAAGATAGTTGCTTCTTCTACAACCTTTATGAATTGAGTTTATAAAATTACATTAAGTTAATATACTTTCCAAAAAATTTGTGGGTTCCATCTAGGTGATATACTGTACTGATATATGAGGAGAAAATTGCTATTTAAGTATAGACATTGGTACCATTAAATCTTCAGCCCAAGACGCAGGATAAAACATGTAGCTCCAGCCGCATAAGAAATGGTTACAGAAATTATTGCACGTCTAAAGTTAGATCTCTGAACTCCTTGGCCATTACATGAGGTAAAAATTGAACACACTAGTGACCACATAAGTGGTGAAATGTGAAATGTGAAACCTAAACCGTTTGTGCAACCTTGGAACCATTTTCAATACATTTACCAAATAAGTGCAATGGGTAAAAAGCATCACAAGTTGGCCCAAAGTCAGCTTTATACGAGGATTCTTTCAACATTTACAGGAAAACAGCCATAGACCCCACAATTTTTACTTTGTAAAAAAACACTTGCATGCTGTATTACCTGGATTCCTGTGTCATTTCTCAACATAGTTGCCAAGTCTTTCAACACTTTTCTTACAACAGTGAACATGCGAATTATCCCTTCCCTGAAGAAATTTGTACCATGGGATTTCATCTATGTTTTCACATGGTTGATGCTTTATTCATTATTTTCAAAGTCTTGCAATGACTTTTCTATAACCAAGTTTCATCAGACACAATTCTATGAGCTGGAGTTACTGAAATTTCAAGGTTGTCTGTGACTTCAAGAGTTTAAGTCTCTTGTCTCATTCAGTCAACTTGTCCATCAGCCTAACATTGTCCTTTGATGATGCTGAAGAAGAATCCTATCTGCCAGGCTCATCTGCTAAAATGTCCTGTTTTAAATAGACCGCACCACTGATAGACCGTTGAATGACTGAGTGATCCCTCACCATAAACACTTTCAAACTCATTGTGAGTTTCTGATGGATTTAGCCCTTAAGCATTCAAAAATCGAATTACCAGTACAGTTCTGTCTCCTCCTTTGACCAAGTTCCAAGATGGGTAGCCATATTTGAAATCATTTACATCATTATGCTAATGATATTTGGGGAATATCTGGGATGAAGGACAAATCTAGGCTTTTTATAGAATTGAAAAATTCAGACCCCTTGCTGAGTTATGGCAGTTTTCCTGTTAATTCACACAAATTCAAAATAAATTAAATGTACGCATTCACCCCCCCCCCCCCACACACACACACACCACAATCACAAGCGCAAACATATGTAGAATGAATAAATGGAATGAATAAACATGAAGCATTTGCTAAATATAAAAATGGGTATTGTCTTAAAGCGATCCCTTACTTTGACCACTCCGCATCATACAATCTTTGGCTCCTTTACAATGTTTGAGTTTTTTCAGTTCTTCATGAAGTTGCTGCAAAATGCCATAGTTCAACTCCGTTATAATGTTCCTCAGCTGTGAAAATGGGAAAGCAGAGGTGTTGAAAAAGGGAGTTCATTTTACCTGTGATAATAGTCTCAGGTCATGTCTGTAATTTGTTTATCAAACAGATGGTAGAAAGGCTAAATTTTTGCCTGATATTCACACCATTTACAGGTCCAAGCACTTACATTTCAAAATGGTTTATTTGACTCAAAAAAGTCTTGACGCAGAACATGCTTAAGCCAAAATCCCCCATTCAGAGAAAAGTGGAAAAAAAGGGGGTTTATAAGTTAGATAGCAATGTAAAGGTATTAGTTAGATAGGAATGTAAAGGTATTAGTTAGATAGGAATGTAAAGGTATTAGTTAAATAGCAATGTAAAGGTATTAGTTAAATAGCAATGTAAAGGTATTAGTTAGATAGCAATGTAAAGTTATTAGTTAGATAGCAATGTAAAGGTATTAGTTAGATAGCAATGTAAAGGTATTAGTTGGATAGCAATGTAAAGGTATTAGTTAGATAGCAATGTAAAGGTATTAGTTAGATAGCAATGTAAAGGTATTAGTTAAATAGCAATGTAAAGGTATTAGTTAGATAGCAATGTAAAGGTGTTAGTTAAATAGCAATGTAAAGATATTAGTTAAATAGCACTGTAAAGGTGTTAGTTAAATAGCAATCTAAAGGTATTGGTTAAAAATAGCAATGTAAAGGCATTAGGTGTAAAAGGTATTATTTCAATAGCAATGTAAAGGTATTAGTTAAATAGCAATGTAAAGGTATTAGTTTGATAGCGATGTAAACGTATTAGTTAGATAGCAATGTAAAGGTGGAGATCATGCAGGAAATAGAAAGACGGCGTCATTGCTGAAATAACATAAATAAAGGTAGATCTTAGTGCCTCAGACAGATGACCAGATATAAATCTATTTCATCAGCTTTTAAAAAAGAGAGTTCAATACTAGCCATTTTCTATAGCCAAAGGCATGAGCTAATGGTAGTGCTGTATAAAACTTAAAGAAATCAAAAGGACAAATGATTGTTCCCCCCTCTATTACAAAAGAAAAAACTCAACAAAAAACAATCCTAAACGAAAAAAAATAGATAAAAAAAAATAAACAAATTATGGTACCTTTTTCCGTTCCAACAGGTGGTTTTTTTTGGTTTCCTTAAAATAACCAAATTGACACAAAAATGCCGATGAATTCTTTACATTTTCAGTAACTTCAAAAAACACAAAGAAAAGATTCCTCTGCTTATTATGAACACTTTCCAAAAGTTACAAGAAAATTCAAACCCCACCAGAATGTTCACTTCCAGCCTCAAACAATGCTTATTGAGATAAACAGTCATCCCATACTTACCTGATGTGGATCTGTGGTTAAGTCATAAAAACTCATAAAGGTTGTGATAAATTCACAATACAAAAAGTTGTGTGTCTGATTGATTGTCCGTAGGCACCAGTATGTGTTGTTGTTGGCATTTGAGCAGAAACAGAAAGGTCCATCTGAAAAATAATGAGAGACACTGATCAAATTAAAAAATACAAGTTCAACAAATATAAATGCAAGATAAAAAGTAAAGAGAGTCATTCTATCCTTTTTGTGAGAACAGAGAGAAAAAAAAAACCCAATTACAGTACAAGTTTTATAGGAATATGAAAAAAAAAAAGAACAGCAATAGCTCACTCACAAAAAAGCTATCATCATTATCTGGAGATGGAGTCCAGAAATCCTTGCCATAACCACTCTAAACTAGGTGTTTTGCTAGGCCCAGTTGGATCCATGAACCTGTTTTGTTGTTTGTTTGTATATGTCTCTGTCCTTTGAATGCAAGAGTCCAGGGAAAAAAGACCAAGATGCAGGCCATATTAAAAAATAGAGAGAAGAAGGAACAGAAGCCTTTATAAAAAGACACATTTAACTTTATCCATTCCATGTCTCATTGAGGGAATGAAAAATACAACCCTAGCACACAGGCAAATAATACTTACAACGCCAGTATGGAGGAGTCTTCCAATGGTCATTGTTGTGTGTGAAGCAACTCATGTTAGCGTTGTTACAAGTACGATTTTTCCTTTTTCTCCTTCGTCTCTCTAATCGCCTTCTTGTGGCTTTGTCTGCCTTGACACGTCTGCAGATAAATGGCATTTATTCTAAAATCACCAAGCATTACAATTTCTACCTTATTTAGTGATTGAGCATTTCAATCAAAGTATCTAGTAGTGTAAGTGTGGGGGTATAAAAAATATAAGGATGCATTTTTTAACTACTTTTTTTTTTTTATTCTAAAGTGTTAAGATGCTCTTTCAGTGAAATTAATTCTGTAAGTACAAATATTTCATCACAGGTCTAATATATTTCAATTCTATATCTCTCTCAATAACTCAAAGTCCTGGAAAACCTTTACCTTGGATGACTTCCACAAGTTCCTGTCTGGCAAGCAAGATACTAATTTTAAGTTAATTCTTTATGACCAAAATTGCCAATGAATAAAGTTTTCAACTGTGTTTCTTCGAATAGTCATTATAAGAGATTGTTGTGATAATTTTACAGTATTATAAGAGGAAAGAGGCAATTCATTTGGAGCTACATGGGTCAACAGCTAAAAATGGTGGGGTGCTACTGTTGATTGATTTACAGAAAAATGTATAAAATAATAGGATTTGGATTACTCAAGTATAAAGACATGACAATAGTAGTGGCTTTATTTCTATTTTCCGCTATTCATGTTAGTGTAATCGTTATATGTGCTAGTCTCTTTATGGTGTGTGATGAAGGGTGAGACCCGAAACATCACAACTATTGTACCGTCTTTATAGTTGAGTAGTCCAAATTCTATTATTTTTTTACATGGGTTAACAGCTATACAATAGATCACACAGGAAATAAAATATCTCAAAGGCTAATCTTGCACCAAAAGAGTAAGCGGCTTTTGCCAAACATATGCTGAGGGGAAGCCAAACGTTTATGCCTGGAATTCATGAAGGTAAAACAAACCTTAAATCTATATTTACCTCTGCTCTTATCCTTAATTTTAACCCTTCTTATACAAGAATTTAAAATTCACCATGATCAAAATTTGAAAGAAATATCATATATACTATTTAGTATACTTGGCTGCTTTGATGGCTATTTTTGGCATCAGATTGCCCATCTGGCTCTTCATCTCAGTTTATTACGGACACAATCAATCAGCAGTGCCCAAAACCTTACCTTCTTCTGTTTGGCTCAGAAACAACCCTCCCTGTCTCATCACACTGACAGAGCTTTGTGGGATCTGTTTTCACTCCATCTGTTTCCAGTATGGGGTCAATTTCTTCATTCACACTGTCCAATGGTCTTTGCTGTCTCAAATGGCGACGGATATCCTAGGTTGGGTGGAAAATGTTTCAAGTACACAAAATGAAGTAAATAAAAATAATAAATTCAAAAACAAAGAAATTAATCAAGGGGGATACCTCCATCATAATGTAAGAACATCAATTTGGAATTTCAGGCCTAACTATGATCTTAAATTCTTATCTTTAAACTTAATAACTAATAATTTTTTTTCAAGATGGAATTTTTCTACGTTTTTTCTTCCACAAGTTATTAAGAAAAATAACCAAATTCTAACAAAGTTAAACTCGCTAAAAAAAAAAATATTATGATGATGATGACGAAGATGACAATAATAATAACAATAATGATGATGAAAATAATACAATAATAATATTGATAATGGATCTAGTCCAATCAGAAAAATCCACAGTAATTCTTAAGAATGCAGAAGCCTTTCCAAACTGCAGGGGTAAAATGTAAATCAGATATACAAAAAATAATATTACGTTATCACCTGGCTAACTCTTTCGTAAATTTACTTGTTTAACAACAACATGTGGACTAGTGCAGTAAATTACAGAAAATGAGAAGACTGTGATTTGACAACAACTCATCGTTGGCCATTCTTTTCATTCATATTGTTGTGTTTGTACCTACTGTCAATCATTCTTCAGAGCAATCAAAAAACTTGTGTCTGTGCAATCTTCTTCACATCTAATCGCACTGGTGTAATCATGCACATTTTTAATCTGCTCTGCTATCCATACACATATGCTGAGAGAAACTCATATCAGTTAGTTGCATTGTTTTATTGTGACTTGAAATATTTTCAAATAATCTCACTTTTTTCTTAATTATAATTCATGATACTGGAATTTCATTTGTCAATTGGCACAGAGATTTATTTTGGCTTTTGATTAGGTGTTTGATGTTAAAAATAACTAAAAGGAGTGGAAGTATGTTGATTTAAAATCACTTTCAACATCTTTCCCGATCTGATAGAATAAAATTAGTGCCAAAACTATTAACGGCATTTTACAAAAATTTTAGAACACAAACTCCTCTTTGTCCTGGTATTTAAAAACTTTTTGTTTAATTGTAAAAGTCCACTATTTATTTGTGTGTGTTTATTTATTTATCTATTTATTTATTTTGAACATACTATTGTGATATTCCTAAAGTAAAGCGCCCTTGAGCACCATGCGCCAAAAGTGAGCACTATATAAATTTTTTCACTCTATTCTATTCCAAAGAAAAGAGTTGCTTACTCTCAGATCCTCTAATGCCTGGCGATATTCCTTAATCATGTCATCTATTCGTTCTTTATGACTTTCCCACTCCTCAGTTTTCTGATAGATGTCAAGGTCACACAAAACTGACTGGTTCGACAAAATGCGGCACCTTCTGTTGAACAGTGACTCAAAGCCTCCTATGTCATATGAAACAAATATGCAAAAAATGCTCCAAATGAGTATTCATAAAATAATGTATAGTAGTAATTGGTTTCTAGATGTCTAGAGTGCCACCATAAAACCCATCTTTATTCTGGTAAAGCACTTATGCTTAAATAATTCATATAAAAAGATGGGTACAAAATAAAAGTCAAGAAAAATGGCCTCCTACCTCCATTTCTTTCACAAACGTAATTTTAAACATAAATGGGAAAATACATCGAGCTCATAATATAATCTCAGTCAATGTTCTTTTCAATAATATTCAGGGTTGTTTCCCTTTGCATTATGTTCTCTTTTGAACTCTCGTGGATGAATTTTTAAAACCAATCTGGTATTTTCACAAGCATCTAATTTTCTTCACAAGGAATACAATTGCATTTGAGCATTTCTTTATACATATAAAGTTGTATACAGTCAAACAAATGTGGAACTGATATACAGAAGAATCAAAATGGGTGTATTTTGAGCATCTTATGATTAAAGAAAAAAAGAGATTTTAAACCTTCCTCAACATTAAATTATGGTATACTCAAACAACAACTTTTATGCTAGTAGCTGATAAAGAGACTTGCATCTCATGGTTCACAAAAATAAAAAATGGTAATCATTTCATTCAAATAACAATCACTGTAAATATATGCTCAAAAAAGATAAGCAATGGAATCAAGTTAAGGGATTTTTAATATCCCAATCGATAGATGTTGGTGTGTGCATAAAATAAGATTAGATACTTTTTTTTAGTTTCCTTTGCATGCAAATTTTTTAGTTTTCTCAATACAAATGTACAGAGATTGCCTACCAAAATTAGCTCCACCAACATCGTTGTTAGACACTGAGCCAGAGCCAAAGTTGACAAAACTGTCTTGGACTGATCGCTTCAGACGATGATATTTTGCACGGTGATCTGAAAGGCGAAACAAAGACTGTCTAATATGTATGATGGAAGATTACTTACAGTAAGTAATTAGTTGCAAACATTTAATAAAGAAGCTTCTCATGTAAAACATGATGCATTACAGTAGCGGGTAGAAATGGTAGCTAGCATAAGACACAAAGCAAGATGGAAAAATGAAGTTTCCATATGACAACTTTTTAAAAAGTCTAAATGAAAGGCTGTATTGTTGAGGACACATATCCTTAAGAAGCTTGAAGCAGGAAGATGCACGTTCCAAAATCTATGTACATCATAAACAGTAAAATGTTTAAAATGAAGAAACAAAATCAAGAATTTCATCAAATGGCTAAATATGATCAACAATCTTATTAATACTTTTCCTTCAGTTTCAGGCTCTATATTGTCACTCTGACTTCTATCTAAATTCATGGCTTGACTCTGCACAGATTTCCACTATCAATGTGATAGCAATTATTTTGAATGAAAGCAAAAATGTATTATCTCTGAATTATTCTTCAATAAGTGTCTCAGAGCAAACCTTTCATTATGGAAATGTCCCAATATTGCATTGAGTACTTGGCAATTAAATCACATATTATGGAATTTTTAACTTAAAATTGATAATGAGTCTTGTCACATTATATAATCAGTGATTGTCATCCTCAACTAGTTTATATGGTTTTCTCTCTGTTGTTTTACCAACCTCTTCAAACGAGATTCGTAGCCAGAGAAAGCTGAAAGGTGAATGAATGGAAGTGGAGACATGTACTGAAGACATGACATTACAGCTTAGGCTTCTGAAGACATAACACTGCAGCTTAAGCTTCTGGAGACATGACATTACAACTTAAGCTTCTGAAGACATGACCTTACAACTTAAGCTTCTGAAGACATGATATTACAACTTAAGCTTCTGAAAACATGACATTACAGCCTAAGCTTCTGAAGACATGATATTACAACTTAAGCTTCTGAAGACATGACATTACAACTTAAGCTTTTGAAGACATGACATTACAGCCTAAGCTTCTGAAGACATGACATTACAACTTAAGCTTCTGAAGACATGACATTACAACTTAAGCTTCTGAAGACATGACATTACCGTTTAAGCTTCTGAAGACATGACATTACAGCCTAAGCTTCTGAAGACTTGACATTACAGCTTAAGCTTCTGAAGATATGACATTACCATTTAAGCTTCTGAAGACATGATATCACAACTTAAGCTTCTGAAGACATGACATTACAGCTTAAGCTGGTAAAGATATGACATTACAGCTTAAGCTTCTGAAGATATGACATTACAGCTTAAGCTTCTGAGGACATGACATTACAGCTTAAGCTTCTGAAGATATGACATTACAACTTAAGCTGCCGAAGATATGACATTACAACTTAACCTTCGGAAGATATCATATTACAACTTAAGCTTCTGAAGATATGACATTACAACTTAAGCTTCTGAGGACTCGACATCACAGCTTATGCTTCACCAGTCTAGTCTTTTTGACATACCTGTTCGAATATGCCTTTTCCGGAATCTTCTGCTCTTTCGCTTCTCTTTACTTGGTTTCCAGTTGCGTCTGGGTGGACATTGGCAAGGTTTGGTGACCAGCGGCTGGTCTTTCTGTAGCTTCCCTTTGCTATGGCTAGAACTGGCATTTCTGTTGTTTCGGCATTTGTGTTTCCTCAAACGGCCATTATCTTCAATGCAGTAAAATTTCTGTGGATATATTTCAAAGCCTTAGAATGAAATTCACGATTAAAATTAAGTGCTTACAAAAACGATAAAAATACCTTAGAAGAGAAGAGTAAAAAGATGACAAGCTTTCATAAACTATGCAACAGTTTGTCAGAAAAATGAAGACAGGATTTGTTTGTTTTATTTAAGGAACACTCAAGAGCTTAAAACAAGAACACATTATGAAACGATGAGAGACATTGACCAAAACAGAAAAGAATGATTTACACTAACATCAGAGATACAGAAAAAAGCCAAGGCTGCAGCATCAGATGATACTGCAAGCGGAAGGCTTTAAGTCAAGTCAATTTAAGAGATTTGGTGATATACATAAAACACTCAAATTCTCACCTGTTGTGGCTTACAAGGCAAACGGTTGCTTTCCTTTGCACATTCCAAAGCCAGGCGACGTTTTCGTGGAGGTATGTAAAAGTGCATGCGCTTATCAGAGACTCTATTGAAAATGATCTGCTCCTCAGTTTGCATCCTTTTCCGCATTGCTCTTTCAGTCAGTTTCCTGGATTGGAAAAGAGATGTCTGAAAGATATCTTTCATGGGATATGATGATAATATAAACAAAAGTCTACCTACTTTGTCCATGAATGGATCAGTCATTTTTCTGCCATTTTACTCTATTTTATTGATTTTGCTCTCCATTCTTTGATATTAACTTCCTGCCTTTGTTGTTCCTCTCAATGGCTCCCTTTATGTGCAGTAGTCTAGCACTGATGTTTTAAGACTATTAATATTGCCCATCCATTTCACCATATGATATTAAACAAAGCCAGTTAGTAAAAGGACCTGATCTATATGATCATTGTAAAATCAAATATTCTTATTAATACGAACAAAAAATTACAGCTTTTATATAGTGCTAAATCCACTACGTTTTCAAAGTGCTGTACAAGTCTAAGTGTTATCAAACAGGCCTTTTCCAAACAATTATCTTCTCAACTCTATGTGGAGTGTGCAGCGATAAAGCCATTTTATAGGGATACTTGCTCTAGCATACTGAGAAGGTCCTCCTTTGCTTATCGTCATGTACTCAACAGCCGCCGAGTGTAGTGAGGAAAAAAATGTGTGTAAATAGCCTTTCCCAAGGACTAAACGGCACCATGGCGCAGCCCAGATTCAATCTCAAAACCATACGGTTGCAAGTTTAATGCCTTAACCCCACAGCCATACTTCCACACAAATTATGTATTTAGAAACAGCTGGGTGATGTCATGATACTAACAGCTATTTTAAGTCTGAAAAGTTAAAAATAATTGCAGTGTTTACTCTGAGTAGCTAGCTGAAATGGTAAAAATGGCATACATGGGCATATTATGAAAGTTCAAGGCCATGAACCCCAAATAAAGTTAAGACAAATGATATATAGTCAATGCGATGAAGCTATACACCTTTCTCCCTTCTATCTTAGGCTTTACTTCATCAGTATGAAACAAATACAGGAAGGAAACAAAGTTTGTTTTTCTTAGGAAGGAAACAAAGTTTGTTTTTCTTTATCGAGACTCGCAATTCAAGTTTACACAAGAAATGTAAGAAATCGCAACAATATGTATTAGCAGCACATAAGTTGAGAATAAGGCAATGAGTATGATTAATATGATGAAAATGGAGTATCAATAATAATGACAATCATGATTGATGATAAGTAAATGTTTTGTTCATAAATCAGGCTTAAAAAAGAAAAGACAAGAACTGTAAACAAGGATGTAATTACCACCAACAGATAAATCTTCTAACAGGAAGTTGTGATCATAAAGGGAGAAGAATGTCTATAATTCTATGATGCTAATGAAAGATCTCAGTATCTATTTGATTGATGGAAATTTGAAGTGTATAACTTATGTGAGACAAAGTTTACATCTGTACACAATGCTATACCAGATGAACGATATCCAAAGGAAACATTTACTCACCCTCTCTCCAACAGGACTGTGTCCCTCCATGGCTTCTTGGTGGCTACAAAACCTTGAGCATCAATACTGTAAGGATGAAATAGAAAATTCATCATGTACAATAATAATAAGAAGAAGGAAAAGATGAAAAATGATGATGGTAATACTACTGCTACTACTACTACTACCACTACTACTACTACTACTACTACTACTACTACTACTACTACTACTACTACTA
>JAOYNN010300941.1:0-10126 GCA_025770095.1 Goniobranchus kuniei
CCCACATTCTCTTTCCACCCAGGAAAAAAAAGAAAACCGTAACATAATTTCCAATGCATGAAGACAAAATGGGAGTGCCAAAATTGCAAAATTATGAAATGGTACAATGAAATGAAATATTCAATTCATAAAAATGAATAAATAAGCTTTATGATGAGAGAACAATATATGCCAGAAAAAAATCAAGCCGTCAACAGTGAAATCAATTCCATCAGTGGCACCAAACTGAGCTCGATGGAAATGTATTATATTCCACTTAAAACTTACTTGATTGAAGTTTTTTGCCCATACACACCCAAACACCCTGTCACATAAGAGAGAGAGAAAGTAGGGAAAATATACTTGAAATATCTGACCTGGTATCTCATTTGAAAATCAAAATCAGATGCTGCCAATAGTTGTGTAAAAGTTATTAAAAATACTGCACAAACCTTTACTTTATATCATTACATACACATTCATCCACAACAACTCAACCTTTCTCCTAAAATCCCCTCAGGTATGACCAAACCCCAATGATCCATAAGGTATTACATGAACATAAAAGCCACATATCTAAAAATAACTTGTCCTACCCATTGTGATCAACAACTTAACAATACATGTCCTTGCACAGCTCTAGAAGGGCCTTGGTCCACGAGCCATATTGTTGCCCTGCCCTCCCATAAATGGTCCTGCCATTCCATAATTTGGCCGCATGCCTCCATGTGGTGGCATCATATTTCCCATGGGTCTTGGAGGTCCTCCCATCCCCATAGGACCCCCTTGAGGTGGGCCTCTCATCATATTGCCCATCATAGGATTCATTGGCATGTTGGGTCGGGGACCTCCCATCATTCCTGTGTTTTTTTTTCAAACGCAGAAAAATGTATGGTAATTAAAATGAAAGCAGTGACAGAAAAGGATATAAATAAGATTGCAAAGAAAACTAAAGTCTGACTGATACAAACATATTTATCCACTGAATATTAATGTCCCCATTTCAAGAGCCAGAAACTCTTACTATAAGGCCTATATGTTATATCTACCAACTGTACCATTCTGAAGTTTCATTTCCCTTTCTCAAGTGTTAAGATGTAAAGTCAATTTCAATAGGTCATTGCCTGGGATTCCAAGCTAAGCAAAAAAGTCAACAAACAAAAAGAAACAACTGGTTGAATCTAAAGAAATACAGCAATCTAATCAGAGTCCAAAGGAAAGGGAGAGGAAAATACTACATTACAGAAGTACCTGAATATACTTATATATTCAAATTATGTCAAACAAACTTGAATTCAGAAGTGGCAAGATAGCCATAACCCACCATATAATTTTATTGGGAGTTCTTGCTACACGATGTATACATTTAATGTACGTGTCATTAGAAAGAGGCAATATACTGGTGACTTTCCTTGACTAGAATGCTTCCCTCTCTCTCATTCTACCTCTTCAGTATTGTTTCCTCTTGTTTCAGGTAGCTATTAAGAAGCTAGGTCATGATTGGTGTCATGTTTATGCATCAGATTTATGTGATATCATAAGTGTGATATGTGGTAAATTTTTTGTGAACTAGCAAAGGCCCAGGGGGGTTATCCTCTACTTTCAATATCTCTAGGAGTATTGCAACATTTATTCTGGACTCAAATGTGCAAGAATCATCTTTCTAGATTATCCATTGTTAGTTATAAATTAAGTGGTGCTAATAGAAAGTGGTATAGAATCTTTCCAGCCCTCACTGAAGGCACAGAGACCACACTGAGTAGAATTGAAGTCATAAGAAGAATAATGAAGTTGATTGATCTAATTTTAAAATGTTAAAAGCTGCAGATGCATTTGCTTACATTATTTCACTCACTGTGTATGATTATTTGAAAATATAGGACCAATAGAGCATTTAACTATTAGTATTCTTATGCCTGTTACCCGTGCCTAAAAGTATGTGCGCCTTTTGACCTTGAGTGTTAATGAATCAATAAATACCAAAAACTTGATATCAAACCCACTTAAAGGAATATTTTTCTCTGTGGCAATATGAAAAACAAAATTGTATCACAACACTGTTTCTCCTATGAGATTTACTCTACTAAGTGAAAGCATAACCTCCCAGCATGCGATTGTCAAACTGTTCGAGCTCACCAACACTAAAATAATACTGACAGAAAACCAGTGTCTACATTTATTTTCCATGTTACTTTTTGCCAAACTGTATCTTCTTATATGCCACCTAAAAACAAAACTTTTTTGTTGTACGAATTGTGTTTAGTAACAAACCATTTCAGCATTAAAGGAATCCATACAAAACTTAAATTATTCAGCCCTGCAGAAGGTCATAAAGAAAAGAGTATTTGGCTGGATCGTTCAATAAAGTTCTGTAATTTCCAAGCTCTCTACTTCCTAGTTCCACTCTGAGACAATCCCTAATCTAACAGAATGTAAGATCTGTGAACAAATATACTTAAAAAAAAATATCTCTCAATGTCCTTTTCTAGTTTACTATATTCAATAACGTACTTACTTAGGCAAGGCAAACTACCCCAGTCTGCCCTCAGGGCCATTAAAGGTCTGAGAGAGACTACGGGAAAAGACCCTCCAAACTTACCTGATGGTGGCATCATATTGGGCCCTCCCATACCCATATTCATGCCCATGTTCATGGGACCCCCCATATTCATGGGCCCACCTGAGGCAATTGAAGTATTTGGCATTCCCATATTACTGTTCAAAGTATCTGTTGGGACTGTCTTTTGATATCGAGGTAGGCTTGCCCTGAACTCTTCCTGCAAAGTTTGAACGGAAAAAAAAAATTAGAAAATTCACAAGAATTATCCCCATCCACATTATTTTGAAAATGGGATAGCCAGTGAAAATTTAACTTCTGCATCAATGCTCCAGTCACTACGTAAAATAAGATTGACTAAGACAATACTGAACATACCCCAGTAAAACAGTTCAGTGTTTATTCTTTGCTCACTCGGCATGAATTGATATTCTCTCCTTCCAGCTATGGCATTAATTTATTACAGAATCACGGCAACACTTCCCACATCACTCCCAAGACTACAAGTTGAGTGGTGGATTCTTGTGCAGTCTTGTCAGGTCGAGATTTTTGGACATATCTGAAAGGAGTATCTACGTTCTAACCAACTTTAAATGAAATAGCCCGCATAAAGTTATAATCTGAGATATACAAACTAATGTACACAAAAAATGAAATAAATAATGGAGATTGAAATGTCACCCATCTGACAGAAACCCGGTTAGAAAGAGGTTTTAGAAAGAGGTTTTAAGTGGCTCCAATTGTACCTCCCTGATGTGTGATAATTAATAAAGATGTAGGAATGGTACATTGCAAAAGATTGAATTTGCAAGGTCTTTGATTGTACACAGTACACGATATATATGTTGTAACTTACATGTTTTTGTTTTTAATCTAGTCATCAAACTAGTTTTCATCCTCACAAGTTTCATGTATTAGTGCATTAGAAGTACCTGTAAAATAAGCTATTACCAGTATAGTGTCGAAAGGCACCGAGAAAATGTGATGAAAACCAAAACCAAAACCCAAAAAAAACCCAAAAACAAAAATGTCCATCCATCTCCAACTAAAATAAGGCTTTCTTATACATATATACCATTGCTGATGCACCAAAAGATTTATGTAAAACACCATTCGCGGTTGCATCTTTAGTGATAAATGTCCCAATAGTTCACAGGTTGTCACCATGCCTTAAAGGAAAATTGTAATTTTATTATATCACGTTGTGACATCAAAGACATTTACCGGTAATGGTAAGCACGGCAGCTCACTCTAACTGAAAACTACTACCGTTTAGTTGAGGCCAGCCGATGGCCATTAATCAACTCCGCCCGGCTACCTGCTCGGTGTCACTAGCTGTCATGTGCATTTCACGTTACCTGCTGTCACAGATCTATGGCATTGCCTGAAAATTGCAAAATTCTTCCCATCACTACATCCACATTATTGCGCCAAAATTTCACCTCTTTGTTTCTTTCACTCATCCAACACCACTCCTTGGGTTCATTGAAGTTTCAACATTCTAGCGTTTGTAGTTTTTTATAATTGAGCTTTTGAACTGAGTGAGTAAATGTTATTTTTTTAACGACATCGTTCTAATTAACGTGAAATTACAAAATTAGTGCACATATGATTCTTATCCCGCAAAGCCTCATTGAAAAAGAAGATACATCTCGTTATGATACCAAAAAAATCTTTGAGAAAGCCCTATTCTAAGTCTGGTTCTAAGCGGTTTATGATCAAAGTTCATACTGAATCCTAGTATAATGTGTTTGCGTGTGAGATAAGTTCTCGGTGTTTGTATTGTTATGTGAGCATGTGGAATTAGAATTGCCAATTTTCATTGGCTTCACAACGATTAAACTGTTTAGTATAATGTGTTTGCGTGTGAGTTAAGTTCTCAGTGTGTGTATTGTTATGTGAGCATGTAGAATTAGAATTGCCAATTTTCATTGGCTTCACAACGCTTAAACTGTTCTATCTTGAAATGTTATGGAGCATTCTCAATTCTTTCTGGCAAGAACATTTATGGATGTTTAATGAATCATCTGTGCAGATTTTAGAAAAAAATGTATGTTACACAACTTAATTGTGATTTTTTAAAATTATGCTTTAAGTGAAAACAATGAACCAAAAGTAGCTAATTTTCAAACATCTGCCAAGAGAAAATGAAACGATTTTTTATGTCTTTTTTTCCATGGTCAGCGAGAGGAGTAATTCAAAAGGCGTCCTTCATGTGCACATTAGCCGACTGTGGTTACTAACAGGGATGTAAATGGGTCTCGGAAAAAAACTAAGAAAATGGTTAAATGAGTATTACGTAAAATCATGTTGGTTCTGTCCAGAAAGCTATCCTGATAAGGATGACATTATTTTTTCATGTCATCTAGAATATTACATACATCACGGTGGCTCCCTCTAACTGAAAACTACTGCCGTTTAGGTGAGGCCAGCCGAAGGCCATTAATCAACTCCGCCCGGCTACCAGTTCAGGTTGCTAGCTGTCAAGTGCAGTTCTTGGTACCTGCTGTCAGATCAATGGCAATGCATGAAAATTGCATAAATTCTTCTCTTCACTACCGCCACATTATAGCGCCAAAATTTTGTTTGTTTCTTTCTTTCACTCATCCAACACCACTCCTTGGGTTCATTGAATTTTCAACATTCTAAAGTTTGTAGTTTTCGTAAAATTGCGCTTTTAAATTGTGTGAGTAAATGTTTAGATATTTTGACGACATCTATCTAAATAACATGTAATTACAAAATTCGTGCACTTACGAGTCTTATCCCATAAGCCTCATTGAAAGAGAAGATACATGTCGTTATGATACCAAAAAATCTTTGAATCAGCCAAATTCTACGTCTGGTTCTAAGCTGTCTGGTTCTAAGCCGTTTATGATCAAAGTTCATATGTATCCTAGGCCACGTATAGTATAATGTGTTTGCGTTTGTGTTAAGTTCCCTGTGTGTGTATTGTTATATGAGCACATAGAATTGCCGATTTTCATTGGCTTCACAATGCTTAAACTGTTCTATCTTGAAAAGGTGCACAGCTTACTCAATTCTTTCTCGCGAGTACATTCATGGATGTCTTATGAATCATCTGTGCACATTTTAGAAAAAAGTGTCCGTTAAACAACTTAATTACGAACAACTTAATTATGATATTTTAAAATTATGCATTAGGTGAAAACAATGAACCAAAAATAGGTCCATTTCAAACCTCTGCCATGAAGAGATTTTTTATGTCTTTTCCTCCATGGTCAGCGAGAGCAGTAATTCAAACGCATCCTTCATGTGCACATTAGCCGATCGTAGTTACTTTTGGGAGTTAGTGATATTTGAACCCATTACGCGCCTTGAGAAATGTTCTCTCACAACGGAGTCATGAGTGGGTCCTGACCTCGGTCACGCGAGGTCAACGTGACATAGTACGGGTGAGAAGGATAATGAAATGGAGCGGTCTAGCTATGCCGTGACATACATGTCCACCCAAAAACCAAGCCAATTGCATTAAATTATGCTTACACAAAATCCACAACATATAAGACCTCTTAGATGACAAGAATGAATCAGGCCTAGGACTAGAAACTATTGTAGTTTTAGTCCTATAGGCCTAATAAATCTAGACTAGATCTAGATTAAGGCTATTTAGATTTGAATTCTAACAACTCATCCTAAGCTTAGACCTACCACCATCATTTTGTGGGCCTACTACCTAGAATATAGATCTCCTCTAGATCTAAATCTATAGGCCTGCTTGGTAAACCTTTTCCTTGATCCAATGAGGTTCAGTTTGAAGCTGATTGATGCATAGAAAAGACAACTTCAGCTAATTACCGTAGATATAGTACTTGCACATGTTTCTTGTTCTTAGGCCTAGCTTTTTACTCTATAACTAGCACATCGTGATCAGTTTTAGTCCTAAATTTTTTAGCCCCTACAATGCAGGCATACGAGAGCCGCTTTTATTTTCGTGAGTCTCGAGACAAGCCTAGCTGAGATTTACCTACAGTTCAGCACAGTTGTACAAAATGCCTACCTCGCTTATCCAAATGAATCAAGTTTTTCACACAAGTCTAGATCTAGATCTTATAGATTTCGTCCGTCCCATTCTGACAAAACATCAGACCTGCCAGGTTTTCACACTGGAAAACTGGGATCTAGGGGCTCAAAAACCTGGATTTCAGACCAAAAACCTGGAGTCATTGGCGATATGTCAATTTAACACTAAATTTGATATAAACTAATAAATGTACCTTGTTTGAAAGCCAGGCACTTATTTGATTGAATGTTATATATTCTAGTACACAAAAATGTACCACTGAGAAATATTTGCTATTTCCACTTCCGAAGTGGATATATATTTTCTAAAAAATGATAAAAAATAACAAACGTAAACACAAACACAAAAAACAACAACCAAACAAAAACGTTATTGCCAAGTCTATAGTGGCCCCCTCCAATTGTTTTATGAATGGAATGGGTTTTCAGATATGTCTTACTTTCTAACTCACATAAGCCTTACATATTGTCCACAAATTTTAACACAATATCTATCATCCTCGCACTATGACACATACATATGCACACACACCTATAGGGTTCCGTCTTATTCACACACACACACACACACACATCTATCAACCTAACTGCCTCAATCATACACAGACAATCTCAGTCACCCTCAGTCACACTTATACACATGCACAATCACTCACCCTCACTCTCTCAGCTGCACACACACATACACATACACAGACAATTTCTTTCACCCTCTTTGTCTCACTAATCTCTATCACCCTCACCCACAACTCATATACCCTGAACACATATCCTCTATCACCCTCACCCATAGAGGTCTATTCATACAAACACAATCTCTATTATCCTTACACACTCATACAAGCACAGTCTCTAACCCTTCCTCACACATATACAAATACAATCTCTAGCACTCACTCATATATACCCAATCCTTATTACCAGCCTCACTCAATCATTTATCCACACAAAATCTCTATCACTCTCACTCACACACAATTCACAAACACTAACCGACTCTAACACCCTCTCTTACTCACTCACACACAATCTCAATCACCCTCATCTCTTCACTTACAATTACCTTTGGAAGTTAGTGATATTTGAACCCATGATTAATGGCCACCAGCCTTGAGAAAGCTTCATCTCCGACAACGGACTCGTGTGCGGCTGCTGAGTTCAGTCAGCGTGACTTAGTACGGGCGAGCAGGATAACTAAACGGAGCGGTCTAGCTACGCCATATAAGGTCTGTGGCTTGCTTTATCAAGCTCATTGTTTCCTCTGTCCAATCTCATGAATCATTGGCTGCTTTGATTAAGCATACACATTTTCTTTCAACCAATACAAATGTGTGGTAGATGTGGCTTTGTGCAGGACCAAGTGATTTGCATTTTACATTCACTCACCTTCAATCACTGAGATCATCACTATCAACATTTTTTTAATTTCCACATTTACTCACGTCATTGTCATCCCCAATTGCATCATGGCATTCAAAAGAGAATTTCTCTCCCTCTCTCTCTCTTTTCAAGAGAAAATGATGATCATTTCTAGATAAGAGATGGACGGAAACAGATGATATTGCCTGACAAATGGCTTGATCAAAAACCATTGTGAACATGATTTTGTCAAATCGAGAATAGACTGACACAAAATTAATAAAGCCACCTGTGTGGACTCTGCAGGTCACATTTTGATCTGAAACACAATGAGCTAATGCACTTTTAGTACGTCATTAACTGGATGGTTTCCCTTTGAAACCAAGGCTACAACCGACCTCGGCTGCAAAGTACTAATTTCGTGGTCCACAGGGAATATGTTATATCCAGATTCTACTGTAATGTCACAATCATGAGTCAATGAAGTATTATTCTATGTAAGAAATTTTCTGATCAAGAATACGGCAAGTAAGCTAAGAATCATCTATGACTCATTCATATAAAAACTCTTTTTCCTCGGTTACAAATTATAAGGATCAGTAACTGTCAAACAATGCGCTTACATTCTGTAAATGACAATGACAAATAAAAGGAATTCTTTCCTTTACTAACCTCTTTTATCAATTTTTCGTGCAATGGTATAGGCAGCAAATTAGCATATCACAAAACAAAACTTTTTGGATATAGCATAATATTAAAACAGGCTGTCAAATCATTTAAGAATAAGTAGTACAACAAATTGCTGCCGTCTTGATTTAATTCTATTAAATTAATATTTCTTATCACAGAAAGATAAAAAAGGAGATTAAACAAGACCTTGCTTTAAAAGAATATTGGACTTGAAGCTACACATAGAACATAACCTGGGAGGTGAATAAAATTATTGTAAAATCACTCTACTTTGTTAGGTAGCACCTGATCCCTCCATCATATATACTATTATCACATTATTGTTTGAAATCATCATCAAAACTCAAAGGTAAGGTATTCATGATATGGGGGGATTTATCCAATTTTTGATAGACCTACACATTGTGCATATCATGAGCAAACAACATTATTTGGCCACATACATCCTTTCACCAATCACACTTTTAGCCGCTTCAATACAATGGAACACTCAGCCGGAAACTAATAAAATATTTGCAAACAAAGCTAAACTAACATATAAACAGTATGATTGAAGTTATTTCAACATTCCTTCAAACAATTTAAAGAATACTAAAAAAAACAAACACAATTTGAAGGAAAAGATCTTCTATCCCCAAACCACAACCAAATAAGAAAACTTACCAATGATATATCCTCATCAGGGTGTACTAATTTAGAAGTCAAACCTGAAGTAGATTCTGGTTTTTTAATTGTTGGTGCCCCAGTAATAGTGGCCGATGAAGTACTGCTTCCTGAGGAGGTGCCAGAGCTAGATATGACAGATGCAGCAGCAGGGAATGTTGGGTTTCCTGATCCTAGGGTAGGTTGTACATGACTGCTAGATGACTGTTATATGAGAATAAAATGAAACTTTATATTACTGTTTGAATGGGTACATAGATGCATTTAACATTGAAAAAAAATACCAATGAAATTCTTGTCATTCCAAGACAACTTCTTTAAGGGAAGCCTGAACCCCACATAGACCCTAACCTTTGATTTGCTCTCAGGTAAGAACTATTATAGTCAGACTGTTCATACTCAACATGTTGAAAGACAATATATGAAAATTTAAAATAATTCACCGTGTGACCTTGACCTAGTTTCAAGATCATATTTGATGAATCCTTATTTTCATCATAATTTCACTTCTAGATATGCTACAGCTTTGAAATTTCACATAACACTAGCAAGTTGTACTATTATTAATACGGGGCTGCCAACCCCTGGGATAAAGAGTAATTGACGACCTCAAAAAGAGTAATCTGAGTCAAAAAATCGTAATCCCCCCTCCCCAATACCTGTCTCACCCACTCGAACACACAATCTATAATACCCTCACTAGTTCACTCACACACACAACACTTTTATACCTTAACTCACTCATTTACACGCACACCCTCTCTAACACCCTCACTCATACACACAAACAGTCTCTAATACCCTCACTCACCCTTACACACAATCTCCAACACC
>JAOYNN010301052.1:0-10126 GCA_025770095.1 Goniobranchus kuniei
GAAGATGGTGAGCTGACATCATTCACAGGATTCATAAATCGGTTTTTACCGTCTCCTGAAAAATTCGGTTTCATGGAGTTAGTCGATCTTATCATGACGGCGACAATATACCACCAGACAAATATCATATTAATTGGATCAGATGTATTACTGGGCAATCAGGCCATGAAACCTACACCCTATCAATATCCAGAATCAACAGCCAATTACATTCATTTGTCACCCCGACACAATAAGATTATGGAACAAACTGCTACTCTCTGTCAAATGTAGCATTAGTTTAAATGTGCCTTACTGTCAACTACCTGCAGACAAGGAACAACAATCGAGGAAAACTGCAACCAAACATTGAAAGTAGTAATCAGTCAATCTGAGTCAGTCAGTACAGAAGAAGGACAAAACATACTTCTTTAAATAGAACATTTAAAAAAACAAAGTTTGTTAATTGTCAGACCTGCTTCTTTGGGACTTGTTCTGTCTAATAAACTTGCAGGCACCATTACAACACTTCCTAGGTAAGAAATCCTTTTCACTGGGGGTGACATCTTCACCATTAATTGGAAAAAGTGGATTAAGTTCAAGCCGCCACTGTTTCACACAAAGCCATCGAATTGGCTTCATGAATGAAAGTCTGATTTCCAAATCATATTCCAATTTATAATCTGAAATTGAAGACATGTCTTTTTCTCTCATTTTACTCTTGAAAAAACTGTTGATGGCTAAAATACTCAATGCTTTTAACCTCCATGGTTGATTGAAAGTTTCTTTAGGGTATCTGTGCTGTAAAAAAATTAAGTCACTTGACGTCATGTAGAGGTTTGCCACCAAATACTTAACCAGTCCATTGTCTTTCCTCATCAAAGCATGTTGTAAAGGTGATGACAGCCTGCCTTCCCATTCAAAGACTCCTGGAGAATAGCCATTGATGACTAATTCACGTGCAACAAATCTCTGCTTTGTGGGAGGGAATTCAGGGTACCAACTCCAATCAAATATCCCAACTTTAAGTAAAATGGGTATGAAGTTCAACTTCTCAAGATTCTTCGCTGCATGCAAGAAAACATGTTTCATATGCTGGTTCAGTTTGTGACAGTTGGAGACATGTTCAACAAGCAATCTTAGACAATCAGTATGCTCCTTAAATACAGCAAATGAAATAGCACTATTATCTGAATCATTGCACTGACATAAATATGCAGAGAGAAGAAAGTCTACACATTGTCCGAGGTGGTCTCCCTTGTATATCATAGCCAAAAAACAATCTGTCTGGTCATAATCTCGAATTAGGCAGCACAATTTTCTATAAAGAATTAAAGAAATGGTACCACTCTGAGACAGTTCATTCTTAAACAGAAGTACTAAAGTGTGAAAGCGGACTCTATGAATTTGAAGGAGGTACTCTAAGCATTCCACAAAGCCATTTCCGGCAGCAAACATGAGATCTGTATTTGCATTATGGTCAAAAATGCACAATTGCTTATCAATGATAGGGATCTTAGAGTGGTCACACATTTCATATACTGAACCATCAACTCTTCCTAAAAGGAAACAGGACACACAATTGAAGTTACAAAGGCCAGTCCCAATCTTGATGTTTAAAAGTGTCTTTGTTTCTTGTGTGCGCCTATAAATGTAAGGACGATCCCATGTAATGTCAGAATAATACTGAAAACATTTTCCTTGATATTTTGGAATAAAAATGGGTGCTGAAGGGATTCCATGCTGGGACTGCTCACTGTTCAATGTGTCAGAGGAGGTATAACCCTTTGAGCTTATGTCAATGAAACATTTAAGAACCTCACAATGCCCATTCAAACAAGCCAGCATTAAAAAGTTATGACCATTCTTATTGCAGGTTTGGAAGTCCAAGTCTTTCTTTCCAAGCAACAGCTTGACACATTCACTGTGACCATTTTTGGAAGCAAGCATGAGGGCTGTGTTGCCTTTCTTGTCCTGCAGGTTGACATTTAGGACACCAGTGTCTAATAAAAGTTTCATGCATTTCACATGGTCATTCATGGAGCATAACATAAGAGCTGTCTGACCTTTCCGATTTTGGCCATTTATATTTATATTCTCAACATCAAGTAAAGTCTGAACATACTCTGTATATCCTTTTTTGGCAGCAATAGCTATGGCTGTGTTTCCATCTCTGTCCTCCATATTAACATTATTATTTGAAACTCTTGTTAAATATTCAACATATTTAAGCCTACCCTTTGTATCTGCAGCTAGTACGAGAGCTGTACATCCATCATTGTCCTGAATATTCAAGTCTTGTCCTTTTGCATTACATAAAAGCTCAAAACACTCAAAGTTAGCAGACATGATGGCAAGCATAAGAGCAGTTCTACCATCTCCATTTTTCTTATTGACATCTACTTTCCCAGTTTTTATGAGACCTTCCACATAATATTTCATGCCTGAGTAAGTGGCTAGCATTAGAGCAGTGTAACCATGTTTGTTCTGCAGGTCCAAACTAATTCCTTCCAGTTTGATTAAAAAATCAACAATGCTTTTGATTTTGGGATTCTTATTCTGAATGGCTAGTGTGAGGGCTGTATTCCCGGTGACCTCCTGCAAATTTATACCTTCCCTTTTAGGACAAGTTTTGAACAAATGTTTGACACAATCTATGTGTCCATTTTTGGCTGCTAGCATTAGGGCTGTCAGACCATTTTCATCCTTCACTGTGAAATCCACCTCTTTTGACTCAGTTATTAATCTGAGGCACTCAAGCTTGCCATACTTAGCAGATAACATAAGGCAGGTTTTGCGCTTGAAATCAAATGAACTGATATTTATGTCACTCACATTCAGTAGTTTGGACACACATTCCATATTACCATTTTTTGCTGCAAGCATGAGGGCTGTGCGTCCGTTGCCATCTTGCATGTTAATACTTATGTCTTTTACTTCAATCAGCCATTCCACACATGAACTATGGTTATTTGTAGAAGCTAACATGAGTGCTGTTTTCCACTTACTATTAGCCCTGTTTATGTCCACTTGTGCATTGCCTATTAGAAATTTAAGGCAATCCACATTTCCATTAGAGGCAGCCAGCATAAATGCTGTGTTTCCTTCATTATCAGAATCATCTAAAATCACTCTTGAATTGCAATATACCAAAGACATACATCTTCCATGTTCCTTATCATGCTCTTCCATTGGTATCTCAGCTTCAGTCCTAATACAATCTTGGTCATTGCACCCCAGTAAATTATTTCGCTTTCCTAACAATTCAACGCAGTTCAAGTGACCATTAAGTGCGGCATTCATTAACGCTGTTCTTCCATCAACATCACACACGTTTAAATGTACCTTTCCAATTAGACACTGAATACATTTGTCATAGCCATTTATAGCAGCCAATGACAGGGATGTCCTTCCATGTTTATCTTGTATACTGGCATCCACTTCTAGTATTCTCAAAAGCCAGTTCACACAGTTTATTTTGCCCTTTTCTGCAGCTATCATGAGGGCTGTCTTGCCATCATTGTTCTGTTGATTTATGTCTATGCCTTGCTTTATCAGCTCTTCCAGTATGAGTATCTTTCCCTTCTCAGCAGCCTCGAAAAGCCTTGCTGTGGATTTTACATCATCACTGAATGTGGCCATGTTGTAATATGTCATCAGTTACATCTCATTCATTAATGATTCTGTATTATGAAAAGCTTGTGGAGATAAGTTGCTTTAATCCAAATTTTCCCCAAATGTAAAGGCAGGAAGCAAGCAACCTGTGGGAAGAAAGGGGAACTATTTAAAAAAAAAGCAATGATGCATTTGAAAGACATGGGAGGATGTACTTATACGGAAGAAAGACATGGAGGAAGGGAGAGGGACAAGTCTGGGAGAGGCAATCTTCTGCCCTTCCTATGCATATATTTTTCGCTATCCTGTTCCAGTTTACTTCTTTTCACTGTAGCTAATTCGTACTTCAGTTGTTATTCAATAAAACAAGATTGCAATGTTTCTTTAATGAGGAAATGTTTTCAATACCTTTGTACATAAATGAGCATTAAATGTGTAATTACGTAAGCATTATATAATTGCTCCAACATATTCTTATTGCTAATGTCTTCATATATGTAATATATATAGGGTGGTCACCAAAAAACATCTCAAATTTTGAAGCTCACTACATCATTGTCATCATCTAATTATTGAAGATCTTTGAGACATTACAACACAAATTAATACATTGTACTCTACTGCATGTAAAATCATGAGTCTGATTAATTCAATGATTCAAAAGTTATAAGGTATATATCACAGAGGGTATATAGTGCACAATATCAAGGAAATTGGATACCGGAAGCCTCATTGAAACAGCCTAGTGAAAAAAGAAAGGAGATGGGGTTTGCAATCAGGCTCTGATACCACCAATACTTTTCTGCTCTTTAGAGAAATTGATATCATACCAAACAATATTGTACAAAACATTTTCCATCAAACAAATCTCGCTTGCTAGATTCATCATGCAGAACTTGGTCGGTCAAGATGAAAATACCTTTCATTGTTGATCATTTCTAACATTCTTTTAAGTATCTGAGTTCTAATTTAGACTCAGATCTAGTTTTAAGCATACTTTAATTATTTTGAACTAAATCTATGAATAACATCTAGATCTAGTCATCTTATTCTGCTCTAGATCTATCTGGTTCTTGATCTAGGCTTTCCTGCCTTCACTCTCAATGCTCTTCAACACAACTGATACTATGGTCATTGAGACACTGTTGTGTTGAAAAGCGATTTTTTTTTAAAAACATATGGAAGATCATGAAAAAAAATTGACATGTTGGGATCAAATAACAGGGCAAGAAATTCGAGTACAACAGGCCATTTTATCATGAAAACAGAGATTTAGTCAGTTATTAAAGAAACTGGTGACACACGAACTATAAGGACAATCAACTGCAGGCAGGTGCTGTTGATATCATCTCAACAATGATATATGCATGAATAAATCCATATTGTAACTGTTCTATGGCATTGATTTTTTAAAAATTGTGCTTGTGCATACAAGATTATTAGTTGTTCTATTAGACTGCCAATTTACTAGTCCATTCCAAAATGGTGACATTATTATCCTTTAAAGTTGGAGAAGTTTTTTGGGGGGCCCACCCAAATATGCACACACTCTGAATGATTAATATAAAGAGACAATTCTGAAAACCTTTCACCACACAAATAAGTTGTTGCAATCCTGCATCTATTCTCACCTATGGTGACCACCTTTCGATGAACACTCTCTTTTGTTATGTGATAAGGATGCTGTAGTTGTTGACCAATCAAGTCTTCTCCCTTTTCAGACAGCTGTCAGGCTTACTTAAGTCTGTATTCAGACATGCCAGTCTAACTCAATGGCAGTACCTTTTCCTCCTTGTGAGCATGAAAGTGAGAGATGAGTATTGTCAATTAAAATATTACATAAGAATGAAATTTTTTTTATCTTCACTGCACTGTTTTATAGTTAGCAAGAGTTTACTGTTATACGGTGCAAGCCGCTTGAATGGAACAACACTGATCCCCTTGATTCATTCCAATTAAGCAGTGTTCTTTTTAACTGGCTTTTATGTCAAAAGCAGGGTTTGTGAAGTGTTGTCTCTAGCACCCAAGAATTTCCATGGTCAAGACCCTCAAACCTAGTGCCCAATTGGTTCATTTCTTTGTATGACTCCCAAGGAATGGCCAAGGACTACAATATGAAAAAACGTGCAGTCCCCATTGGCTTAGAAAAGGCCAGTTTATAAGCACTGCAAAGTGAGTACTTTTCTTCTCCTCTTCTTCTTCAAATATAACTACTGACTCAGTAAAACAGAGTACACCTATTGCAGCATCTGAAAAAACCCAAAGAAAAAAACAAGATAAAAAAAAAAGAATATTATACATTTCTACAGCGCCATCATCTCCCATAGTAGAAGCTATCAGCGCTGTACATTTCTCTTTATAAACAAAATAAACATAGAGATAATTTACAATAAGCTTTAAAAAATTATCGCCATATTAACCCTGCTGAGGCACATGCCATGAAATGCCGTGCATGGTCCTCCCACCTGAGCTCCGCGCAGGCCACCAAAGCAGGACGCCCCGCTCCTTCCCTTGAAAGGCGCAGGCCATCAAAATCAGACAGTGACCATGACCGTTTTCAATGGAAAATTTCTAATTCCATTTAAGGAATTTGACCCGGAAGTTATATCTATAAACAACTATAGAGGTCACCACTGGGATTGCAAGTTATGTTAAGCTTCTATGCTGTTTTGCGCCATTGTTACTGATTGGTGAAGCGAAGCCCCTCACGCTCCACATAACATGCTGATCACGCACAGGTCACCTTGCCATGAACCCAAGCCATCCTCTTCCTTTCTTCCAATGAACTTGACCTGCAGGTTATATTTATTACCAACTATAGAGGTCACCAATGAGATTGCAAGTTATTTTAAGCTCTTCGATGTCTCACACTTTTATTATTGACCGGCACTGTAGGAGCCAGCCTCTCTTGTCATCTTGTGCTGTGCCTCACTGGGCCTCAGCTATGCCTCAGCAATTTTCACTCGCCCTAACGTGTCATATTCTCTCCATGTAGACAAAGATTGTTTTAGCTCATGATCTAAAATGTCAATTGTAGATACAAAGAAGTTGATACAAACAAAAATAAATGTGTTTAACACAGATAAAATAAATTACAGGCTTCAACTTCAAGAAGAGCCTGGCATGCCTTCCCCCCATCTTTTACAAATGACCTACGTCATCTGTCCTTCACTCCTTGGCGTCACTTTCAGTAAAGTGGCTGCGCCCTTCGAGGGTTAAAAGGCTTGAAGGAATTAATGCGTTTTTAGTTTCCTGTTAAATGTCTCCAGAGACTCAAATTTCCTCAGTTCAATGGGCGATGAAATCCTAATTTTAGGCCCAAAATGTGCAAAGACACGTGTTCCAGCATTGAGTTTGACATACGATATTGTTAAGAGAGGGTCTTTTGATGATCTAAATTTCATGTAGATTTTTAAAATTTCATTGAGTTCCTGAAGATATACGGAGCAGAGCCCTGAAGACATTTAAATACAATACTTGAAGCTTTATATTGGGTCAGTTGGTCAACAGGACGCCAGTGCAACTCCTTCAGAAGTGGCTTAGCTTCATCAACTTTGCTCTTTCCAAGAACTAAGCGGGCAGCATTGTTTTGTATGGTCTGCAGGTGCTTTAGCTTTTCTTTAGCAATTCCAAAAAGAAGGGAGTTACAATAATCTAACTTTGAAAAGAGTAGGGAAAAAATAATTCTTTGACAGGAAACTGTTGAAATGAATGGTCTCATGCTGCTGATATTTTTAAGTTCAAAGAAAAGCCT
Organism: Goniobranchus kuniei; assembly: GCA_025770095.1. NCBI lineage: Eukaryota > Metazoa > Mollusca > Gastropoda > Nudibranchia > Chromodorididae > Goniobranchus > Goniobranchus kuniei. The sequence goes on from JAOYNN010301052.1 coordinate 7,349, forward strand.
TTTCCTGAGAGAGCTGACCTGGCACTCCATAGACAATTTCAAGTCCAACACAAAGCCAAGGTTTTTTACATGATCAACCGGTTGTGTTTCACTTTCATCAATTTTCATTTGTATGTTATCAATTTTACCTATTGATCTCTTATTTCCCACAATCATGACTTCAGTTTTCTCGCTGTTGAGTTTTAACTTGTTTGAATTCATACAAATCTTTATATGATTTATACAGATTTCGCAATTGCATACTCTGGAAAGAATAGGGTCACCCAGGTCAGTGCTGTAAAGTTGAGTATCATCTGCGTACAAATGATAATTCAAGAATGATTTCTTATAATATTTGCAAAGGGGGTATGTGTACAATGTGAATAAAATGGGCCTTAGGACTGATCCTTGTGGAACTCCAAAAAGGAGGATCTGTTGCTCTGAGCAGCAGTTTTGTACGGCAACATACTGCAATCTATTTGTTAAATATGATTCAAACGATTTCAAGGCTACATCAGAGATTCCAAAGACCAAGTGCAGTCTTCCAAGCAGAATTTTGTGGTCGATGGTGTCAAATGCCACTGAAGGATCGAGAAGGTTGAGAAGTGTCAGCGAACTACTGTCTATGACTTGATGTAAGTCTCCATACTGTGATATGCGCGATACGCTGACTGGAAGCATTCTTGTGATTTGTTTTCCTTCAAATGACAAAGAACTTGTTTTAAAACTACTTTTTCAGGCACTTTTGAAATCAATGTCATTGGGATCCATCCCCACTTTCTTCAAAATAGGTTTCACTATGGCCGTTTTGAAAAGATTTGAAACAACACCTGACCTGAGCGTCTTAATTCAATATCCATGTTATTGGACCAACAAGATCATCAAGACAGTCCTTCAGCAAACTGGTAGGCATAGGGTCTAGGGTACAGCTTGTATTTCTGGATGATAATATAATTTCTCTTACCTCTTTTTCAGAGATCGTTTCAAAGTGCTCTAGGGCCTTCCCCTCTAAAACAGATTCTTGAGGAATGTCCTGGGTCACACCAAAACTCTCCCTTATTCCTTTTCTTTATAAAGTAATACTTCGCTAGCAGAGTCAGGAAATTGAAATGGCGGCCTTTCATGTAAACAGTCCTTGGCGATGACCAAAATCACCTTCACCAGTGTCTAGCACATGATGATTTCTGAAGGTCAATTTGCTTGCCAATCCTTTGTCTATCTGCATGTATGTAGAACATTGCACTAGCTTGTTTCAATAAATGATGTAACCAAACCTATTGTGAGTTGAACCTGACTTCTACAAAAAAAGCAACTGATGACGCCTGTTGTTGAAATCAATCGCCTCATAAGTTTGAGTAAAGGTCACTTGATTCACAAAACTAAATCATAAATGAATTAGTCCAATTCAAGATTATCATTACATATGTATGTATTGTAACTTTATGAAATTGAGGAACACATACTTTTCTGGGCAACTTTACACCACAAACATATTTTCATTGAATAATGGGAGTCAGTTTGACAGATTCCCTATTGTTTGTACCATTAAAGCGGTGTATATGAGTCACAGTTAAACTATTCAGATCAGGCATTGGAAAGAAATGGAACACACAAGCAGAACGGACATGACTATTACTATAATAAAGCAAATTTATCACATCGATCATCTGAGATTAACAATTTTGGAATCCTGTCTAAATGTGAAAAATAGGAATGAAAAGTCTTCAAACACTTAAGCATATCTTTCGGCAATCCACAAAGTCAAATTTCTCAGATAAGTGTCATAACTAAGTGCAGAACAACCCTGTATCAATCACGGATAAAGTAGGCTAACGCTCACAAGGTCAGTAAGAAGATGAGTGACCTGATTTGGATAGTGTGTCATTGTCATAGTCCTTAACCAGTCCTTGATGATGTGTCTTAGATCAGGCCTTTACCTTCTTCCTTCTTTGACTCATGCGAATGAGAAACTGGCAGTGAAGACTGCACTTTCCTTGTCTGAAAAATGTATTCCCGCCCATCTCAAAGACTGTAAGTGTCTCTTGGAAGGAAGTAAAATTTAATTGTAAAGCACCATGAACATGGATGCACTGTGTGAATAAGGGCTATAAAAATGCCATCTTTGTATTTTAAGATGAAGTATATCATATTTTACTTTTTTTTCTTACTGTTGCCTTTCGTTATGGAGAAAATCAAGAATCAGTGTATCTCACCTCAGTCAAAGTTTGATGGTCAACACTCATCTTGGTCTTTGATTCAGTTTCAATCCAAGGAATAATGAGGCTCATCTCTGAAACGTATATGATATCCTTTATAAATTGAGCTACGCCCAAAAATGCGTACAGGATACTTGAACATAACGGCATCACATATAAACATGAAATTTGGCATAATGGTATATAAATGCTGAATTTTCATGTGGGACCATTATTTTTTTGATTGAAATAATATTTTGTTTGCTAAATGTGAAAAACATGTATTTTTACAGTCGTAAGCACACAAACCAGGAAGTACACCTATGCTTTCCTGGGTCACATCGCAATGGGCATAGGCCTAGGCCTACTCTTCAGTAATGAAGCCAAAAATATGATAGCAGGCCTACAAGGAGGGGCTAGAAATTTAACTAAGCCCTGTTTGGCAATCTCTACAGTGGCTCACATTCAAGCGACCAATAAGAACAGCTTTAGTTTAGCCTAGGTAAAACAACAACAAACAAACAAACAAAAACAACAAAAAATCCAAAAAGAAAACAAAACAAAAAACACAAAAAAACATACACACAACCAACACCCCCCCTCC
>JAOYNN010301163.1:0-10126 GCA_025770095.1 Goniobranchus kuniei
TCATACCAGAAAAGCTTGCTTTTAGTTAGTATTATGAAGGCGTTTTAGACTACAAATAATATCCCATATGCTTGGTTACTGGTAGTAATATGACGGTGATTCAGAAGACAAATAATATCCCAAAAGCCTCTATTCTGTTAGTATTATGACGTTCTGGTAGAACCCGAATAATATCCCAAATGCCTCCATTCTGTTAGTATTATGACGTTCTGGTAGAACCCGAATAACATCCCAAATGCCTCCATTCTGTTAGTAATATGACGGTGTTTTAGAAGACAGATAATATTCCAAATCCTTGCTTTCTGTTAGTAATATGACTGTGTTTAAAAACACAAATAATATCCCAAGTGCCTGATTTCTGTTCGTAAATTGACGGTGTTGTAGAAAACACATAATATTCCACATGCTTGCTTTCTGTTAGTAATATGACGCTCTTTTAGAGTACAAATAATGTCCCAAATGACTCTTTTCTGTTCGTAATATGACGGTGTTTTATAAAACATATAATATTCCATATGCCCGCTTTCTGTAAGCAATATAACTGTCTTTTAAAACACAAATTCTATCCCAATTGTCTCCTTTGTGTTAGTATTATGACTGTGTTTTGGAAACGACTATAAACCTAATTGCCTCCTTTCTCCTAGTAATATGACGGTGTTTTAGAACAGAAATAATATCCCAAAAGTCTGCTTTCTTTTACTAATACGGCAGTGTTTTAGAACACAAATAATACCCCAAATGCTTCCATTCTGTTAGTAGCATGACGGTGGTCTAGACGACAAATAACATCCCAAACGCCTGCTTTCAATTATATGACGGTGCTTTAGAACACAAGTTATACCCCAAATGGCTACTTTCTGTTTGTACTAATGCGGCCTTTTAGAACATAAATAATACCGGAAATGCCTCCCCTGAATTAGTAATATGACGGTCTTTTAGAGCACAATACTAATGTCACAAATGCCTGCTTTCCGTTAATAATATGACGGTGTTTCAGAAGATATATAATATCCAAAATGCCTCCATTCTGTTAGTATTATGACGGTATTTTAGAACACACATAATATCCCAAATGCTTAATGTCTGTTAGTAATATGGCACTTTTTTAGAACCCAAATAATACCCCAAATGCCCGCTTTCTGTTAGTAATATCACGGTGTTTGAGAACACAAATTATATCCCAAATGGCTATTTTCTGTGTGTATGAAGACGGTCCTTTGGAACATAAATAATACCCTAAATGCCTCCTGTGTGTTAGTAATATGACTGTGTTTTATAACACATATAACATCCCAAATGCCTGCTTTCTGTAAGTAATATAGCGGTCTTTTAAAACACACATAATATCCCAACTGTCTCCTTTAGTTAGAAATATGACTGTGTTTTGGAAGACAACTATAAGCCCAAATACCTGCTTTCTATTAGTAATATGACGGTGGTTTACAACACAAATAATGTCCCAAATGCCTCCTTTCTGTTACTAGTACGACGGTGTTTTAGAACCCGGATAATATCCCAAATGCTTGCTTTCTGTTCGTAAAATGACAGTATTTTAGAACACAAATAATATCCCAAATGCCTTCATTCTGTTAGTAATAGGGCAGTGCTTTAGAACACAAATAATATCCCAAATGCCTGCTTTCTGTTAGTAATATGACAGTGTTTTTGAACACAAATAATATCCCAAATGCTTGGTTTCTGTTAGTAATATGACGGTGTTTTAGAGCACAAATAATATCCCAAATGGCTCGGTTTTGTTAATAATATCACTGTGTTTTAGAACACAATTAATACCCCAAATGCCTCCCTTCTGTTAGTAATATGATGGTGTTTTAGAAGACAGATAATATTCCGAATCGTTGCTTTCTGTTAGTAATGTGACGGTGTTTTAGACCACAAATACTAACCCAAATCCCTGCTTTCTGTTACCAATAAGACAGTCTTTAGGGGACGTAAAGATATCACAAATGGCTCTTTGTGTAGTAATATCACAGTCTTTAAGAACACAAATAATATCCCAAATGCTTGCTTTCTCTTAGTAATATGAAGGTGTTGTAGAACACAATAATATCTTAAATGTGTGCTTTCTGTTACTAATATGACGGTCTTTCGAGAAGTAAAACAATATCCAAAATTCCTCCTTTGTGCTAGTAATATGACGGTTTTTTAGAGCAAAATAATATCCCAAATGCCTCCATTCTGTTAGTAATATGATCGTGTTTTCGAAGACAAATAATATTCAAAATCCATGCTTTCTGTTAGTAATATGACGGTGTTTTAGACCACAAATCATATCCCAAATCCCTGCTTTCTGTTCGTAAAATGACGGTGTTTTAGAACACAAATAATATCCCAAATCCCTGCTTTCTGTTAATAATAAGACGGTCTTTAGGGGACGTAAACATATCAGAAATGGTTTTAGAAGACAAATAATATTCTAAATCTTGCTTTCTGTTAATATTATGACGGTGTTTTAGAACAGAACTAATATCCAAAATGCCTGCTTTCTGTTCGTAAAATGACGGTGTTTTAGAACACAAATAATATCCAAAATGCCTTCAATCTGTTAGTAATATGACGGTGTTTTAGAACCCCAATAATATCCCAAATGCCTCCATTCTGTTAGTAATATGATGTTGTTTTAGAAGACAAATAATATTCCAAATCCTTGCTTTCTGTTAGTAATATGACGGTGTTTTAGACCACAAATAATATCCCAAATCCCTACTTTCTGTTAAAAAATGACGGTGTTTTAGAACACAAATAATATCTCAAATGCTTCCTTTTTGTTAATAATATGAGGCTGGTTTGGAACAGAGATAATATCACAAAAGCTTGCTTTCTGTTACTAATATCACGGTTTTTTAGAACACAAATATTATCCCAAATACTTGGTTTCAGTTAGTAATATGACGGAGTTTTAGAAGACAAATAATATTCCAAATCCTTTCTTTCTGTTAGTAATATGACGATGTTTTAGAACACAAATAATATCCCAAATGCCTGCTTTCTATTCGTCATATGACAATTTTTTAGAACACACAAAATATCCCAAATCCCTACTTTCTTTTAGTAATAAGACGGTTTTTAGGGGACATAAATGATATCCTAAATGGCTCTGTTGTGTTGGTAATCTCATGGTCTTTTAGAACACAAATTATATCCTAAATGCTTGCTTTCTGTTAGTAATATGAGGGTCTTTTAGAGCACAAATAAGATCCGGAATGCCTCCTTTCTGTTAGTAATATTACGGTGTTTTAGAGCTCAAATAACATTCCAAATACCTGCTTTCTGTTAGTAATATGGCGGTGTTTTAGAACACAAATTCTATCCCAAATGCTTCCATTCTGTTAGTAATATGGCTGCGTTTTGGAACACAAAAATATCCCAAACACAAACTTTCTGTTAGTAATAAGACGGGGTTTTAGAACAGAAATCGTATCAGAAATGCTTGCTTTCTGTTAGTAATATGAAGGTGTTTTAGAATACAAATAATATCCCAAATGCTTGTTTCCTCTTAGTAATATGAAGTTGTTTTAGAACACAATAATATCTCTAATGCTTGCCCTCTGTTAATAATATGACGGTGTTATAAAACACATATAATATCCCAAATACCTCCTTTGTGTTAGTGATATGACTGTGTTGTGGAAAAAAAACTATAATCCCAAATGCCTGCTTTCTGTTAATGATATGACGGTGTTTTAGAACATAAATAATATCCCGAATGCCTCATTTCTCTTAGAAATATGACGGTGTTTTGGAACACAAATAATATCGCAAATGCCTGCTTTCCGTTAGTAATATGACAGTGTTTTAGAACACAAATAATATCCCCATTGCCTGCTTTCTTTTAGTAATTTCACGGTGTTTGAGGACACAAATAATATCCGAAATGCCTGCTTTCTGTAAGTAATATGACGGTGTTTTATAACACATATAATATCCAAAATGCCTGCTTTCTGTAAGTAATATAACGGTATTTTAAAACACAAGTAATATCCCAAATGGCTCTCTTTGTGTTAGTAATATGATGATGTTTTAGAACATAAAAAGTATCCCAAATGCCTGCTCTCTGTTAGTAATATGACAGTGTTTTAAAACACAAATTGTATCCCAAATAGCCACTTTCTGTTTGTAATAAGACGGCCGTTTAGAACATAAATAATACCCTAAATGCCTCCTTTGTGTTAGTAATATGATGGTCTTTTACATCACAATAATAATGTCACAAATGCCTGCTTTCCGTTAATAATATGACGGTGTTTCAGAACACATATAATATCCCAAATGCCTGCTTGCTGTTCGTAATATGACGGTGTTATAGAACGCAAATAATATCCCAAATGCATGCTTTCTGTTAGGAATATGACGGTGTTTTAGAACACAAATAAGATCCCAAATGCCTGCTTTTTGTTTGTAATATGACGGTGTTTTAGAACACAAATACTATCCCAAATGCCTGCCATCTGTTACTAATGTGTCGTAGTTTTAGAACACCAATAATATCCCATATGCCTGCTTTCTGTTTGTAATATGACGTGTTTTAGAATACAAATAATATCCCAAATACCTCGTTTATGTTAATAATATGACGGTGGTTTAGTACAGAAATAATGTAACTAAAGCCTGCTTTCTGTTAGTAATATGAGGTTGCTTTAAAACAAAAATAATATCCCAAATGGCTTCTTTCTGTAAGCATTATGACGGTGTTTTATAACACATATAATATCCCAAATGGCTGCTTTCTGCAAGTAATATAACTGTCTTTTAAAACACAAGTAATATCCCAAATGTCTCCTTTGTGTCTGTAATATCACCGTGTTTTAGAACATAAATGGTAACCCAAATGCCACATTTCTGTTAGTAATATCAAGGTGTTTTTGAACAAATATAACATTGCAAATGCCTGCTTTCCGTTAGTAATATGACGGTGTTTTAGAACACAAATAATATCCGAAATGCTTGGGTTCTGTTAGTAATATGACGGTGTTTTAGAACACAAATAATATCCCAAATGCCTTGTTTATGTTAATAATACGACGGTGGTTTAGAACACAAATAATATCCCAAATGCTTGAGTTCTGTTAGTAATATGACGGTGGTTTAGGAGACAAAAAATATCCAAAATGCCTCCATTATGTTAGTAATAATATTGTTTTATCAAATGGTATTGACCTGTCTTTTTTGTCCTAAGGGTTTAACCCTAATGTGTCTAATAAACAATGACTGACACGCGGCCATCCGGTATTGTGTCTGTTGTTTTTTCAAATGGCATTAATCCGCCTTTTCTTTCCAAAGGGTTTAACCTTCCTGTTTCGAATACACAATCACTGGCATGCAGCCTTCCGTCATTGTATTTATTTCTTTAACAAATGGCATTACTCTGCTTTTTCTGTCCTAATGGTTTAACTTTGTTGTTTCTAATAAACAATGACTGGCACGACGCCTTTCGACGTTGTATCTATTGTTGTATCAAATGGTATTAACCTGTCTTTTCTTTCCTAAGTGGTTAACCTTGCATTTTCTAATAAACAATGACTGGCAAGCCACCTTCCCATGGTGTATCTATTGTTTTATAAAAAGCATTATTAACCTATCTTTTATTTCCTAAGTGTTTAACCATGCAGTTTCTAAGAAACAATGACTGGCACACCGTCTTCCCATAGTGTATCTATTGTTTTATCAAAAAGCATTAACCTGTCTTTTATTTCATAAGGATTTAACCTTGCAGTTTCTAAGAAACAATGACTGGCACACCGCCTTCCCATATTCTATTGTTTTATCAAATTGCATTAACCTGTCTTTTCTTTCCTGTGGGTTTGACCGTGATGTGTTTTAATAAACAATGACTGGCATACCGCCTTCCGATATTGCGTCTATTGTTTTATCAAATGGCATTAATCTGCCTTTCCCAAGGATTTAACCTTGATGTTTTTTTTAATAAACAATAATTGGCACTCAACCTTCCCATAGTCTATCTATTGTTTTATCGAATGAGATTAACCTGTCTTCTCTTTCCTAAGGCTTTAACCTTGCAGTTTCTAATAAACAATTACTGCACGTAGCCTTCCGATGTTGTATCTATTGCTGTATCAAATGGCATTAATCTGCCATTTCTTTCCTAAGGGTTTAACCTTAATATTTTTAATACACGATGACTGGCATGCTGCCTTCTCATATTGTATCTATTGTTTTATCTAATGGCATTAACCTGTCTTTGCTTTCCTAAGACTTTCACCTTAATGCAATTAATACACAATGACTGGCAAGCAGCCTTCCGATGTTGTATCTATTGTTGTATCAAATGCATTAATTTGTCTTTTCTTTCCTAAGGGTCTAACCTTAATGTTTCTAATAACAAATGACTGCGTCGCCTTCCCATATTCTATCTATTGTTTTATCAAATGGCATTAACTTGTCTTTTCTTTCCTAAGGGCTTAACCTTGCTATTCCTAATACACAACCACTGGCATGCAGCCTTACGGTATTGTATTTATTGTTTTATCAAATGGCATTCATCTGCATTTTCGTTCCTAAGGGTTTAAGCTTGATTTTTCTAATACACAATGACTGGCACGCCACATTCCGACATTGTATCTATTGTATTACTAAATGGCATTAATCTGCATTTTCTTTCCTAAGGATTTAACCTCAATCTTTCTAATAAACAATGGCTGACAATCCGCCTTTCGACATTGTATCTATTTTCTTTTTTATCAAATAGCATCAATCTGCCTTTTCTTTCCTAATGGTTTAACCTTGCGGTTTTAAATAAACAATGGCTGGCACGCCGACTTCTCTTATTGTATCAATTGGTTTATCAAATGGCATTAACCTGGCTTCTCTGTCCTAAGCGTTCAACCTTAATGTTTCTACAATACAATGACTGCCACGCTGCCTTCTCATATTATATCTGTTGTTTTATCAGATGGCATTAATATGCCATTCCTGTCCTAAGGGATTAATCTTGCAGTTTCTAATAAACAATGACTGGCACGCCGCCTCCCATAGTGTATCTATTATTTTATCAAAATGCATTAGTCAGCCTTTTATATCCTAAGGTTTTAACCTTGATGTTTCTTCTAAACAATGACCGGCACGTCGTCTTCCGATATTGTGTCACTTGTTTTATCAAATGGCATTAATCTGCTATTTCTCTTCCAAATGTTTAACTTTCATGTTTCTAATAAACAATGACTGACATGCAGCCTTCAGATATGGTATCTATTGTTTTATCAAATCGCATTAATCTGCCTTTTGTTTATTAAGGGCTTAACCTTGATGTTTCTAAAACACAATCACCGGCATGCCGCCTTCTGGTATTTTGTTTACTGTTTTATCAAATGGCATTAATCTGCCCCTTCTGTCCTAAGGTTTTTTAACCTTGCTGTTTCTAATAAACAATGAATTGCACGCCACCTTCCGATATTGTATCTACTGTTTTGTCAAATGGCATTTACCTGTCTTTTCTTTCATAAGGGTTAAACCTTGCTGTTTCTAATAAACAATGACTGGGACGCCACCTTCCCATAGTGTATCTATTGTTTTATCAAATAGCATTAACCTGGCTTTTCTTTCCTAAGGGTTTAACCTTGAAGTTTCTAAGTAACAAGGATTGGCACACCGTATTCCCATATTGTAGCTTTAGTTTTATCAAATGGCATTAAACTGTCTTTCTTTCTTAAGGGTTTAACCTTGATGTTTCTTCTACACAATGGCAGGCACGTCGCCTTCTGATATTATGTCTCTTGTTTAATCAAATTGCATTAATCTGCTTTTTCTTTCCCAAAGGCTTAACCTTCATGATTGGAATAAACAATGACTAACACGCAGCCTTCAGATATTGTGCCTATGGTTTTATCAAATGACATTAATCTGCCTTTTCTTTCCCAAGGGTTTGACCTTCATGTTTGGAATAAACAATAACTGACACGCAGCCTTCAGATATTGTGTCTATGGTTTTCTCAAATGGCATTAATCTGCCTTTTATTTCCTAAGGGCTTAACCTTGATGTTTCTTCTAAATAATGACTGGCACGACGCCTATCGACATTGTATCTATTGTTTTATCAAATGGCATTAATCAGCTGTTTCTATCCTAAGGTTTTTTAACCTTGCTGTTTCTACTAAACAATGACTGGCACGAGGCCTTCCCATATTGTTTCTAATATTTGATCAAATGGCATCAATCTGCCTTTTCTTTCCTAAGGTTTTTTAACCTTGCTGTTTCGAATAAACAGTGACTGGCACGAAGCCTTCCCATATTGTATCTATTATTCGATGAAATGGCATCAATCATCCTTTTCTATCCTAAGGTTTTTTAACCTTGCTGTTTCAAATAAAAAATGAGTGGCACGCTGCCTTCCCATGTTGTATCTATTATTTGATGAAATGGCATCAGTCAGTCATTTCTTTCTTAAGGGTTTAACTTTAATGTTTCAAATAAAAAATGAGTGGCACGCTGCCTTCCCATAGTGTTTGTATTGTTTTATCAAATGGCATGATCCTGTCTTTTCTTTCATAAGGGTTTAACATTGCAGTTTCTAAGAAACAATGACTGGCACGCCGCCTTCCCATAGTGTATCTTTTGTTTTATCAAATGGCATTAACCTGTCTTTTCTTTCCTAAGGGTATGACCTTGCAGTTTCTAATAAACATTGACTGGCACGCCGCCATCCCATAGTGTATCTATTGTTTTATTTAATAGTATTAACCTGTCTTTTCTTTCCTAAGGGTATAACCTTGCAGTTTCTAATAAACTTTGACTGGCACGCCGCCTTCCCATAATGTATCTGTTGTTTTATCAAATGGCATTAATCTGCCTTTTCTGTACTAAGCAACATTGCTGTTGCTGATAAACAATGACTACCACGCTGCCTTTTCATATCATATCTGTTGTTTTATCAAATGACATTAATCTGCCTTTTCTTTCCTAAGGGTTTAACTTTGATGTTTCTAATAAACAATGAGTGGCTTGCCGTCACCTGAAATTTTATCTTTTGTTTTTTCAAATGGCATTAATCTCTCTTTTCTGTCCTAAGGGTTTAAACTTGCTGTTTCTAATACACGATGACGCATGCCGCCTTCTCATATTGTATCTATTGTTTTATCCAATGGCCTAAATCTGCTTTTTCTTTCCTAAGGGCTTAACGTTGATGTTTGTAATACACAATCACTTGCATGCCGCCTTCCGGTATTGTATTTATCGTTTTATCAAATATCATTAATATGCCTTTTCTGCACTAACTATTTAGCCTCGATGTTTCTAATAAACAATGACTGACAAGCTGCCATCCCATATTGCATTTATTCTATTCCTAAGTGACATTAATCTGCCTTTTCTCTCCTAAGGGTTTCACCTTCAGGTTTTTAATAAACAATGACTGGCTTGCCGCGTCCTGAAATTGTATCTTTTTTTTATTTTATTTCAAATGGCATCAACCTCTCTGTTCTGTCCTGAGGGTTTAACCTTGGAATTTCTAATAAACAATTACTGACACACCGCATTCGGATGTTGTATCTATTGTTCTATCATATGGCATTAATCTGTCTTTTCTTTCCTAACGGTTTCCTTTCTTAAGACTTCAACCTTGCTGTTACTAATAAGCAATGACTGGCATGCCGCCTTCCCATATTGTATCTATTGTTTCATCAAAGGCATTAAGCTGTCTTTTCTTTCCTAAGGGTTTAACTTGATGTAAGTAATACACAAAGACTGAAACGGTGCCTTCCCATATTTTATGTATTGTTTTATGAAATGGCATTAATCTGTCTTTTCTGTCCACCGGGTTTAATCTTGATGTTTCTAATAAACCATGACTGGCACGGCGCTTTCCCGTATTGCTTCTATTGTTTTATCAAAAGGCATTCATCTGCCTTTTCTTTACGAAGGATTTAACCGTAATACTGTGAGTTACGGAAACATCAGTTCTATAGTGGAAACGATAGAATGTTTTTTCCTGTCTCTAAAACTCCAATTATGGTGTAAGGGAAATAAACGAAAAACATACAAGTCTTTCGTATTTTATTGTTTAGTTCCCTTTGATTATAATGATACAAATTACTACTACTACTACTACTACTACTACTACTACTACTACTACTACTACTACTACTACTACTAC
>JAOYNN010301274.1:0-10126 GCA_025770095.1 Goniobranchus kuniei
GGGGGGGTTTGGTTTGTTTGGGTTTTTTTGGAGGGGGGTGGGAGTGTTTTTGTTGATTGTTGGTTTTTTTTTATCTTACAATGCCACCCATTTTACACACGACCTCCATTTGCCCCCGATTTCAAAAAGATATTTATGTGAGGATATTGACTATGGTGAGAGAAAATAAACAAAAGCAAAACAATTTCCTACATGAGAGGTACAATTTTAAAATTTTGTGGACGAACTTTTGACGTATTGAACGAATACCATTCCAATATAATGCAAATGAGATCAAATCTTCCCAGTCTTAATAAGTTGTTTCATTGCAACGACCTCTTTAAACTTTATTACCTCTCCCCCTGCATTTAGATCTACACCAAAGGGCTCAGACGCATCAGTGCCACATTGCAAGTCAAGTAGCTCTAGAGCAGCTCTCTCAGTCATAAATCTGCTTTATTCTAATCCATTTATGATGTCAAATCCATCCTCCCCTGCATTGGAATCATAAAGCTTGATAAGTTCATCTTGATCTGAATCCGTGGTCTTAACCAATGTCAACAGTTCAAAAACAGAAAACAAATTTAGAACTTCCCAAAACTGATGAGTATCACCTGTCTAAAATTCAGGCAAAAGCTAAAGTAGGAGAATATTAGAAAAGAAGGGAAGTCACTCATGATGATTGTAGGTCTCATATTCTATCTGCATTGGCACTGTATGTTAGTGTTTGTTTTTCTGGTATTTTAAACTAGTCAAAGGAGGCAATATTAAGTACATACGACTAGGACTTTCGACCATGGTGGAGCATGGCTATGTAAGAGTTGAAATGGTGTTGTAAAGCCCTGCTGAGGTAAAGAATTTCGACCATGTACTTAAAATGGAATGTTTTTTTGTAGTACAACACAATTTTGACTGTGCATCTCTTGTTGCTGTTGTATGACTTAGATACGACATGTGTGTTAAATGGGCCTCTCCTTGCTCATGAAGGCATCATCTGATCATTGGTCTAGTTTTGTTTGGGGTTTTGTTGGTTCAATTTTTTTTGTTTCGGAGGGTTTTATTTTTAGATTGTCCATAACATCTAGATTAATTCTTGATTTGTGGATACAATTTGTTAGTGGCCTTCAACCCTTTAAGTTTGACGGATGAGGGTGATGATTATGACGATGAAAATCTATCCATTAATTCTTCTTTTTTACAGCAGTATGTTGCATTTAGAATCTTATCGTCTGTCTGAAGTTTGCCGTTTTAACTAAAGCCGACCATGCACAAGTCTGTTTGGTAATTTTATAGGAAGGTCGAGATGTATTAATAAATGATAGTGTATGTCAAAATCTCATTGAGATCCAATGCTAACAGATGAACCCATCTGAACTGAAACAAAATATGGCAATGTTTGTTGATATTTTCACTTCAGTTCACAGATCACCCCCACCGAGGCCAAAAAAAGACCCCAAAGAAACTTATGTCAAGTGCAAAATACTTTTCAGTCAGTGCAAACGTGTTTTTCACATACAGCATCTTCCATGTGCGAGTGGGGATAATTTGTGACTAGTGTAAGGCCGTGAACATAGCAATTGCATTTTTTTCGTATACGTGCAGATCTGAAAAAGCGAAAGAACTCCTTTATATATTGCCTTTTGCTGCACAGGACAAAAAATTCGCAAAGCGTAGAAAAAGTTCCAAAAGTGTTCGTATGCGAAGCGCTTTTTTGAAGGAATGAAGATCTAATTCTTTTTCACGCTTTTTGGTAGTTGTGAACCATTTTCACCTGCAGTCGGGTCGAGTTTGGGCATAGACGCCTTGGAGACCGGATGTGTGATGTTACTGTGTGACGTTACTGGGTATAGCTTGACCTTACTTTCCAAGGCCAATGTCTTCATGGGGTTGACCATATTCAAAATCTGATGTCATTTGTAAATCAAGGGACCAAAAATTTAGGCACGATTCGAGATGGTTTTAAGTAATAAAGAATATAATGAAAAATTAATTTAAAACAAAGCACGTGGTCTGTTATTATAAGCGCAGAGAACGTGCAGAAAAGTTTTTGTCATGGAAGCCCTACCTGAAAGGCTAGGCAGATAGGCAAGGGGTTGAATCGCTCAGATCTGCGCATATGCGGAAAAACGCTTTTGCTACGTTGTAGCCTTAGGGATGGTTCTCAATTTCAGCGCTACTTAGTGAAGTGACTACCATTTTATGCTACCATTGTGTGAAAATCTGCTCTTAGTTTTTGTATTTCTGAGTTCTCCAGTCAGATGTATGATGTTATTGTAATTGTTAATTAGATTCTTACTTGTGTGTGGCCGGCTTGAGTCTTATGCTGGTCATATTTTTCACCCTTCAGAAAATGGTTAAAAACTTGAAGAATTGTAAAACAGTGGGCACAGATGGCTCAATGGTAAAGGCGTCGGCTTGGGACTCAGAGGTCCCGGGTTCGATTTCCTCCAGTGACTACTTGTGTTTTTTTCCTTAAGCAAGAAAATTTATCCTGATTGCTTCACTCGACTCAGGTGTTAAATGAGTACATAGCAGTAGGCTGGTATTGTTGCACAAAATGCGCTACACTTTACTGTATACTCCCCAGGGGGTATGCCTGCTAGTGGATTAAGTATTGTAAAGCGCTTTGAGATTGTTGGTAGAAAGGTGAAAAGCGCTATATAAATACAACCTTTATCTTTTAGCTGTCTTCATGGGAATTTAAAAATGTCTAAATTTGAATCGATACATTTGAAGTCAAGCCTTCAGAGGATATTTCTTTTTCATTCGTCTTCCTAGGCCATCCATGAATCAGTATTTCTTTATTATTGACCAATTGTCACCAAGTATGTATATATGTGCTGAAACACTTATCATGGCTGGCAGACAGCATTGAACCAAGTTGATTGATAGATTACAATATTATGTGTGTGCTGTGTGATAGATTACAATATTATGTGTGTGCTGTGTGTGTGTGACAGTGGCCAAAAATGATGTTGGAATGCTTCAATACAGTGTACAGTATAATTATGGTAACCCCAAACTTTCCCCACACTGCATATAATATTTATTTTTGCCTGTAGGAAGTGAGATGCTCAGATTATTAAACATAATTAATAATTTAAAAAAAAAAAAAAAAAAAAAAGTTTTTTTTTATTACTATTATTATTATTATCATTACACGCCCAGTGTATGTGGTGATGATTGGCCAACTGTTGCTTATCTAAACAGACCGATTTGAATCAAATTTATGTTGTGTGACCTTGCACCACTCAACCGATGGCCAACATTTACGTTTACTTTTTACATGGCCTCCTGACCTTCTGCTTTTCATGGAATCATTCCGCAAAATCGATCAATCTTCCACATGATCCTGCACTCTTGGCCAATATTTATATACTTGAAGCTGTACTATAAAAATATATACAGACTAGTATTAGTGACAGTTACATTTAAACGGTGACAAGTTCATTTTCCTTTCATTTTATTTCATTGTGGATCAATTGACAATACAACATATTCAGATATATATAATATTCATAGATATATCATATAAATACGTGTACATGTGATGTAATAAAAGTATTTATTATCAATTAAAATTTGAGATAGATATAAAGTTTGAGTGATGGCAATAGCTGACGGCCGAGAACACAAAACATCACCATTTAAAATGCTCCAGAGGATCACAACCAAAGCTGACACTTGTGTGCAGAATTAAACATATCCATAATTCTAAAAACTCCCTGTGGCTGCCAGATGACATAGTGATATTGCTCTAAGAGTCATCCAGCTAACAACCAGTGTTTTCCTGCAACCAAATTTGCTCTATATATTTTCCATTATAGGCCCCATAAGCCTGCTCCACGTCTACAGTGTGATCGCTCATATTAATTTGTCCATGATCGTCAATTATATCTGAATCCACATCCACTAGTAGATCAGTGCTATATCTACTAGTAATGAATCTACACTCCACATTCATTGTCACTATGCTCTCTTCTCAAAGAAAGAAAGAAAGAAAGAAAGAAAGAATAAACTTCATAAATAATAAGCTTCAAATGCATAAACTGATTTCAAAAATATAATTTGTTCATTAAGCGGTTAACGGTTAACCGTTAAAACTTGATGAATACAAAATTCTCTACGGCACTGGTGAACACTCAGTCGCACACGCATATCTCGGAAAATATAGGACAGAAACTTTAAGCTATCCGAAACTTTCAACGACATCTCTCAAACTGTCCAACGTTCATCCAAAGTCCCGTCCATACCAACCACGTCATCGACGATTGTTTGATTCAGATGAATGTGACTGATCTCACTATAGATGTAAAGCAGGCTTTAGAGCCACCAATGAATTGTATCAGAAAAATGCCTGCATTTTTTACATCAGACTGTGGATATTAAAACCAACAAATTTCCCAGTGCATCTTTGAGGCCTCCTCTGGATTCTCTCAGGTTCTCTTAGCACATATATGGAAAAAAAAAAAAGTACTAGTAGTTAAAGGGAAAAGAGAGATCAAAAGGAGCAGAGAAAGATTTTTACAGGAGCGAAAGAAGCCTTGAAAATAAACAACACAAGCATGGTAACAAGAATGGAGGGATCATTTACAAACAAAAAATATCATCTCTCAAAAAAAGAAGGAAAAAAAAAAGCAACAAAAGTAAACAAAAGCAAAAAAATAAACAAATTAACAACGGATCTCAAATCATACACCATGATAATCCACCCAGGATTTTCTACCA
The DNA here is from genome assembly GCA_025770095.1 of Goniobranchus kuniei. Lineage (NCBI taxonomy): Eukaryota > Metazoa > Mollusca > Gastropoda > Nudibranchia > Chromodorididae > Goniobranchus > Goniobranchus kuniei. Next base: position 4,708 of record JAOYNN010301274.1, read on the forward strand.
CCATTTATGTACAAAAGAACTCAGTCCGTCTAGTCTAGATAGCTGAACCCCTTAGTATTTTTAAGTCCTGCAATGCCAATGGGAAGTATAAAATGGTCTGATGTATACATGTAATACATTTCAAATTCAAAAGAAAATTGGTATATTTCAGGCACATAAAAAGACACGAAAACATCAGTCAAAGATCTTAGAAGGAAACACAAGGAAAAAGATAGAAAGGTCGCCATGGTTGATGTGGACATGGATATGTCGACAGGCAATATATAATCACTTGACATTTTCACATATCAACACGCTTTCCAGTTAGGAATTTCTCCTTCTGTATCTTTTCGTAACAATTTTCTAAAATCGTCTTTTTTTTCCGGCTTACTCCACATTATCATACTACATACTGAATTTCTCCTTCTATCTTGTCGTAACAATTTTCTAAAGTCGGCTTTTTTTTTTCCGGCTTACTCCACATTATCATACTACATACTTTACTAGTCCCGCATTGGCCAAGTTCTAGATCTACACATTAAACCTCAGTACAGAGCCTCCCGCACATGCTCTTCTCGCGCCGTCGACACCACATCCCTACCTTCACTTTTTTGACCGTTGCTCTCCCCTTGTTTTTTTTTGTTTTTTTCCCTATATGGCTTTGTATCTTATTTATCGACATATCCATTTCCCAAAGCATGTCGATATGGACCTGAGCACAATATACTGTAAATGGACAGTCTACCCCGATGAAAACGACACAGGATAAAAGAATAAAATGAATGCCACTGAATTATGCCCTCTTCCCTCTCCCAGCATATCTGGCCGTCCATCAAATACAGATGCTGGAAGGGAGCTTGAATTTCAATCACGTGTTGTCAATCATATAGCATTCTCATGGTGTTGTCAATCATATGACATTCTCATGGTGTTTTAATCATTAGCATTCTCATGGTGTTCTCAATCATGTAGCATTCTCATGGTGTTCTCAATCATATAGCATTCTCATGGTGTTCTCAATCATATAGCATTCTCATGGTGTTCTCAATCATATAGCATGTAACATTTTCATGATGTTCTCAGCCACCTGTTTGTTTTACCCTAACTTCTTAATTTGTGTTTGTTTTGCATTGACTCACAACTCCTAATCTTGATCTACAAAATTCAAACGTCAATAACGTATTTAAACAAAACACAAAGGTGATCTTCATGTAGCATGCACAATTTTCCTCTGCATACATTAAGACAAAAATGCTGGTCTTGCATAAGAATCAAGATTCTTGAACAATATGCATAAATATAATCATATATAAAGTTCATGATTCCTCAATAAAAGCGTGTTGTATATTTGGTGTTTTGTTTAGGGCTCTTTTCCACTACCAAGGTCATCTCAGTGCCCATGGAAAAAGCCCGATGAAAGGAAAGTTAAAAATTAAGAGAAGGAACAGAAGTGCAGTGAAACTCTTGTGATAGCAAGAACGAGCAGATCAGGGCCCCGTTGCGTAAGGCGAACGCTCGCAAACCTTTTTCCCGTTTTCAGGGCCCTGCCGAGTTTCCCCTTGATTGACTGATGGAAAAAGCGAATCATATGACAAGGACGTTTCATTATGGCACAGAGGGTCACCATGAACTGCACGTCACCAGCAAAGTTGGGAAACTATTCTCATTTAAAGGTAAATATAAAAAAGAATGGATAATTATATGAGAACAGTTCCTCCTCTATAATTATATAGACCATGTAGACCATACTACACCTCTACTATTCATTTTTTCCATCAATCGATCGAGGGGAACCTCGGCAGGACCCCAAAAACGGAAAATGGTTTGCAAGTGCTCGCCCTAGGCAACGGGGCCCAGGTACATGTTCTCCCTATCGCCGAGTTCTTGTTATTATCGATTGACACATTTTCAAGGAGAAATTTGATTACAAATCTAATCTTGTAACAGGCATCATGGGCGCTGTGCACAGCACCAGTCAGCAGAAGATGGAAGGGTGGAGAAGGACCCCTTCTTTATCGCTTTCTTTGTTACCAGCCAGCATCAGATGTACCCTACCGGCGGTAAGTGGACAACGAGGTGGTGGTGGGGTGAGTATCAAGAAAGTCTGACCAGAAAGAAAAGAAAATCTCTCGTTATTACCGAGATGGTCATCCATGAGCTCTCATTAAACCCAATTCTAAAGAGTAAGAGGGATTTTTTTTTAAAAGGGATTGGAAAATGTCTCATTATTCCAGAGTTCTCGTTATTACCGTTGTCGTTATCAGTGGACTCCACTGTAGTAGAAAAGATTTTCAGATGAGGAAAAGAAGTTGCAACAAGGGAAGCACACATTTAAAATCATAAACATAAAATAAACAAAAGGCCACACAGAGAGATGAATTACAGACCAAAAAAGTATCATCTCTCTAAAAAAAATCTTAACTAGCAATATAACATAAAATTAAAAAACTAAATGGAGAGATGATTTACAGGTAAAAAAACGTATCATCTCTCTACAAAAAATAACTAATGAACAATGGCCATCAAGCCCTAAACAGTGCACATGATAACCACCCAAGATTTTCTACCACCCTTTGTGTACAAAAGTACTCAGTGCATCTAGAAAGCAAGTGACCCTAATCGATTTTTAAGTCATGCAATGCACACGAATGGGGGATAGCCACTGAAAAATGATATTTCCCTCTCCCAGCAAAACTTGCACCTCTGAGGACAAAAAAGAGTGTGACAGAAGAAGACAGACGAGAGAAGAAGCTCAGTAAAAAAGTTCCTTCTGCACGCCTTCAATAATTATAGGATAGATTATGCCAGTGTAGAATACAATTGTTTCTTGTTGCCCCAATGACCAGTCATCTAACACTTCTAAGTTACAGAGATAGCCACTTGGGCATCTTCAATAATAGAAAAGGGATATTTCATAATACATTTATTATATTTTGGTCCTAACATCCACTTTATTGGTAATCCTTAAACTCTAGGCCTACCATTAAAGGAAAATTTGGCTTATTCTGATAAAGAATACTAGCACAAATTTCAAGATTTTTTAAATTTCAAGCACTTACTGGGCCAAGAACAATGAAAACAAAACTTTAAAACAATACACACAAACAACAACATATTTCAAACCCAAAATCTAGATCAGTTTGCACACACATAATATAAGTATTATAAGTTACAGTTCAGTGTTTGTACCGGTATAAAGGATATTTTATAATGTTATATTTGGTCCTGTCATATCCTTTCCTTCCACAACCATAAACTTTATACAATATATATATGTGTGTGTGCATATTCATCTTTTTTGTACATTACGTGATGACATTTAACATTGCCTTCCATTCGGCACAAGTCGAGTGTCAAGAGGCAATCGCCTTGGTCAGTACAAGCATGCATGACCATGTGTGTTTTAGCCTGGCTGATGATGTGGTCAGGCTCACAACTGCAGGACATCGGCTTTGTGTCCTTTGGTAAGGTACTTTACTTCGCTCATCTCATTCGATTCAGCTATGAATGAATACCTGGTCATTCAGAGAACGCTGTCCCTATCTGGAAACATTTTTTGACGTATTAGCGCTGAACAGACTGCAAATCTTGTTCTGAATTTTCTGTGTTGCTGTGAACTTGGTTAAACTGTGGAATGTGCATTATTATAATGACATCTTCACTATTAACGTTAAAGAATATTTTGGCATATAAAGAATAAAATCACAAATATGCAAAGCATTAGTACTGGTATGACTTTCAATTCCAAGATTTTGAATTTCAAGCACAGTTACCGAGGCCAAGAACAATAACAAAACCTTAACAAATCAGAAACAAAACAGTGACACAACACAAATTCAAATGAAAAGACCAGCGTTACATTGTGATTCCATCCTCAAAACAGCACCTTATTTTTTGTTTTGGTTTTGACAGGAAAAAAAATATCAATGTTTTGCTATTTTACTCATCAAACTTAAACAGCCATATGAAAGTACTGAAAGATATCTATACAAATAGATAAAGAATGTAAAAATAGCATTTACTTTGATAAATTTCACAAGTTTAGGCCAATGAGACATGTATGAAATCAGTAACAAATTGTACTGATTAGGTCATAGGACAACCATACTCTTCCAATGAAGGTTATTGCAATTTATACTGAACTTGTGAAAAGGCACACATCCTCTATAGATGAAAATTGTAATGAATACATTATCAGACATCCTTCTTCTATATGTTATAAAAATTACTCAAATTTTTAATTCATACTGCATTTCAACATCAAAGCCCACCCTCTTTAAATGAAAATGATAACAAATTACACTTAAAACATCATGATTGGTCCTTTCTCATCTTACCGGGGGGAAAAAAATGATAGCAAATTACACTGTATAAATCACTGAACTTCTATCCTCTTTTTGATGAAATTTATGCTGTACTAATTCACTCTTAAACATCACTGGACACCTCTCCCTTCTAAATGAAAACTACAGCAATTTTTAAAAAAAAACATCATGAGGCCTAAATCCTCTTTGAAAATTATAGTATAGCAATTTATATGGAACACATCAATGAATATATAACCTCCTTTTGATGAAAATTATAGAAATTCACACTGAATACGCTACATGTCCATCATTGGATACTCATCCTCTTTCGATGATAATTCTACTTTTATTTCATACTTAATGCATCATTATGGTACATCTACACTGTTTTTTAATGACAATAATAGCAATTTATACTGAATACCCAGTACAACATTTGATATTATCTATCCTCTCCCTACAATTACAGCAACTTATATTGAATACATCACTGAAAGCCTACCCTCTTTTGATAACAATTATAACGATTTATATGGAATACATCTTTGGACACCTATCCTCTTTTTAAGCCAATAACTATAGTAATTTATACTGAAAACATCATTGGACACCTATTGTTTTGGTTACAATTACAGCAATTTATATTTAATAGGCCTACACCATTGGGGACCTATTCTTTAGTTTACAATTACGGCAATTTATACTTTATAGGCCTACATCAATGGACACCTATTCTTTAGGTTACAATTAAGGTAATTTATACTTAATAGGCCTACATCATTGGGCACCTACCCCATTTTTTATTACAATTATAGCAATTTATACTGATAAGTCGATCATCAAGTTAAACATAAAACCTGTTGGGCAAACATGATGACCAATACTATATATAATATATGCTTAAGTAGTAGAGATACAGCCTATAAAATGGCGGTTCAGATACAGTAACTCATCAGCCTCACTGACATAAACGTGAGACACAGAGTGACAACACACAAGTGACATACGGAGAATACTTAATAAATCTATAGACGTAACTAAGCTCCAGTAGGTCTCTTTTTCTGGACAGAAAGGGAGATTTTTCAACTGTGAGTAGGCCTACATAAAATGTGTCAGTTTGGGCTAAAGGGGGT
>JAOYNN010301385.1:0-10126 GCA_025770095.1 Goniobranchus kuniei
TTCCTTTTCAGAAAATAATTTATTAATATTGCTATTCTTTCATTTATGTACAACAAACATTTTCATCTCATCTTCAAACAATTTGAAAGAGAAATAATGATTGGAACCTTAACAACACTATGTAATGTACAGGGAAAGGTTGGATCTTAAAAATACTGGAACATAATCCTAAATAATGCTTTGTTCATAATATACTGCAGATCAAAAGGCACAAATACATAAGCTTAGGTTTACTCAATAAATTGATGACAATATTAAATATACCATTCCAGAACAATCGTTGTCCTTCTCGGATAGGCTAGGTGAGAAGAAAACAAAAACGATTAGCTAAACGAATTACCGATGAGACAAAATATAGATATACAGGGTGTTTCGATACCTTAGCACCCCCTTGGCGAGACGATCTAGGGAGAGGCATGATGTAAAACTGTATACTCTTGAAAAGCTTGACTATGTGTAATCTCAAATCCAAATTATCATAGGTCTAGGTCTATTTTTATACTGACGGGATCGTTTTCTTTGAATGATGGTATTTGTTTGGTTGCCTTTTTAAGAAAAAGAAAAGCATGACGTCCAGTTGTTTGAGAACAGAGAGTGGCCAGGATCATCACCAAATCTTAATGCTTGTGAACATTCAAGTTCTATCATAAAAGACAGTGTGAAAACAACATTAGGAACTGTAAACACAATCTTCACACTGCTCTTGTAAGAATTTTAGATGACAAGAAAGTCGAGACTGAACTTTTCATTTCTCTTTTGGAGTCGTATTCTGCTTGTCTAGATGCTGTCAGGAAAGCTGGTGGTAGAGATACGAAACAATAAAAATTTGGAAATTTTGCATTTGAGATTAGAAAGAGTCTATGTCAAAACGTATGTTGTTGGTGATGAAATAGGGAAGGCCACAAGAAAGTAGGCTGAGTCCTCTCTTTTAATTTAATTTCATTTATTGAAAAAAAAAAGAAACCATTCATTCACTGTTGTACCTATGTTTCCATTGTATCCTTTTGCTTCTGAAGGACATAATTGGTCCTAAACATTAGCAATATCAATATATCCTATGTTTTTGTTCAGTCATCTTTTACTGAATAACCTTAAACCTATGTATCTGTTCATAGCTATCTGAGGCGCGTTGGATGAGGCGAGCGCTTTCCACTAACGGAAAACAGTTTGCTGCAGGTGCTCTCTTTCACTTGCCAACGACAAGCTCTCGTGAACGTTTTTAAAAATGCAATTACGACATTTCGTCAACAAATGTTTCAACATAAACAATAACGAAACAATGAAAACATGTTTTGCCCATATTAGTGCATCCTGCTGATCAGCAATATTCAACAATTGCACGACCAAAAGCAATAAACATCGAATTAAATTCCAGTTGATAAAATAAACTATCTATTCCAATTACAATGTTCGATACCCTCCATTTAAAGTTAATCCAAGATGGCGGCATGCATAACAAAAGGCTGCAGACGAGAAACAGATGAGAGAGAGTGTAAAGTCTTAGTGTGGTGACCTAGTGGTAGTGGCCATCTTGAAAAGTTCGCCACACTGCCTCCTAAAACTGTCAGCTAGTGTTTGCAAGCGGCTGCGGCGAACGGAAGCAAATGGGCCGCTGGATAAGGAAAACGGAAAACTGTTTGCAAGCACTCACCTTATCCAATGCACCCCTAGATTGGACAATTTTTAAAATGCTTTTCAGTCAACCACCCTCAGACACAGAGAAAGAGACTGGGTAATTTCACCTTCAGCCAAACATGCTGAGTGACAATAATACTCAGTTTGAATCACTCATATTATAAATGTATATATATGCAGAAGAAAACAAAATCGTACTCATATAGTATGATTTCTGTACTATAAATAATACATGTAGTTGAAAAAGGTTACAAAGACATTTGAATCATACAATGTACAAGAGTTTACCTAAAACATAGTGATTTATACACAGGTTCAGATGCATATTTCAACTTCAATATAAAACAACAGAGCGTAAACATTAAATAATTTATTGTACATAAAAGGCCAAAGGCCCCTGCGTCTTTAACAGGCAAGTATTAATCTTACATTAACTTTATTAATTAAAATAACAAACAAAAGATGGGAATTTTAGCAAATTATTGGACATGATGAAAATCAAAGTGTGAAGCAGACAATTATTTTCAGGTGATCTTTGTAGGATTTCTTTGGGTTTTTTTCCCCCAACATGATGCTTTGGTACTTGCTGTTCAATGGATCTTTGGGTTTGTTTGTTTTTTTCTTTGTTTTTCTTTTCTTGCCAGTTTGGTTTTTTTTTATGGGTTTTAGGTTTTTAATTGTGTGTGTATGTGTGTGTGTGTGTCTTTTTTAGGGGAGGGGATTTTTGGTGGGGGTGTTTTTGATGTTTGTTTAGGGGTGTTTTTGACATTAGTTTGTTATTACATTTTGGGGGATTGACATGACTTGCTTATTGTTTGATGCTATTATTGTCATGAAGTAAGTAGCTGGGTGATCAAAAAGTTGGCTCCTTATTGTGTATGAAAAACAAAAATGAAAGAAAATAAAAGTAAAATTTTCTATTAGACAGTCATATAATCATACAAGTCATGAAAGTAAACAGTCAAAAAAGATTTTCAAAAAGTCAACACAAAAATAAGAAACCATTGCAAATGATAACGACCTGAGATTTTCTTCATTTCAATAGTAAAAGGCACCAAACATGCAAAGTACATCGTGTATCAACCTAGCTACTTCAATATTTATTTCAAAATAAAAGCAAAAGCATATCATATCAATGAAACAGGCGAGATATCCATTATAATCTTCTTTTTCCTTTAAGCACAGTAGTTTATCGTATTTGTATGTTGGACAAAGGGAATAAAAGTGAAATATTTCTGCATTCTCCACTTAAGTCTTACCATCACAAAAACAATTAAAGGTTGCAAAATTCATACTTATTATGGTAATATCATTATCATCCGTATTACAAGAACAAGGGACATAATTAAATTAAAAAAAACTATAAAACAAGTAGAAAATATAACTTCCTTCCTAATCTCGAAGTGAAGTTAAATTAATGTAATTATATGAATTATTATTATTTATTACATTATTAAGATAAACACATACTCTGAAACAAAGCAAATTGTTATACTGACTAATCTGAACATAAAACAAAACAAAAAAGCAACATTCTGAAATGAAAAAAATAAGGAAACGGATAAACGCAAGAAGAGAGAAGACATAGAAGAGTATGCTGATGTCACATTCCTTCAAACTTCTAAACAAGCACAAAATCATTTTAATTTTAGGGACCTCATAGCAAAATGTAAGGAGCGACATTTTGAAAATTTCAAAGATACCTTCCTGCTTATATGTTTATCCCAATATAATGTCAAATTCTCATCTAACACTTACACATTTTGCAATGTGAGATTGATAGAAATAAAAAGACAAAAATCAAGAAATCCAAAGAAAATCTCTATTTTCTTTACCAAATAAACCAAAACATCACCAAAAACACGCAAGTGGAAACTGCAAAAAACTCACTATTCCATATTCACGCATTGACGCACATTTACACTCCATCTAAATTCTACCCATCAAACTTTCACTTGTGGGAAACGCTGCCAAATAGCATCGTTATGTCCAGAGACATGAAACCTTTCCAAGAGGCTATATTATCACAGGTGGACTGGTCCTCTGCCTAAGAGGTTCCCACATCACCCCATTCAAGGTTCAAGGTTCAGCGTGGGCTTGTTAATTGTTATTTTCTTCATTTGCCTTCTTTGGATGTTTGCAAGAGAGAAGCATTTAAAATAAAACAGCCGCTCAAAAGGCTTCCTTACAAATACCAGTCAAGTAAATCAACAAACAACTACAAAAAAGGAAACATTAACAAGGCGATAAAACTCTACTCATTAAAACAGCCTTGGAAAGGTGTAATTAAGCAATTAACGTAAAAGGTCTAAGCTGAATATCATGTATAAGTGACAACGTATTCTGAGTGCTGCACAAAATGATATGAACAAGAATGGAATATAACATCTGGCTGGGGATGGTTCAACAAGAAAGGGAGATAACAATACAGTTGAGTCCGCTTAAGACAAAATCCTAGGGACCAGGCCACAGGGTTTATTTCAAGCGAGGTTCATCTTATCCATTTCCACACTGTGGCACCTACGTGAACAAAATTTAGAATCTATAGGTCTATTGTAACCTAGCAAGGCGTTGTGACCCTTCGCTCTCCATAAAGGAAGAGGAAAACGGCCAAAGGGTGGGTGTGGAGGAATAATACCAGCAAAAATCGGCCCTAGGGATGTGAAAAACTTTCAAAAGCCTTACCATCCACTGGCCGTCTGGGTGTTGAAAGAGGCCACGATGACTTGAAAAGTTTATTTTAAGCGGACTGAGGGTGACGGGGAGCAATTCCAATTTATTTTAACCCAACTTTGATTAGTTCACTTATAAAGAAGAAAAACAGGATTGGGCGAATTGTTTATCTTAACCAAGATTTTATCTTAAGCAAGTTTATCTCGAGAGGATTCCACTGTAAACTTGTTGAGAAATACAAATCAGAATGTGAATGTCTTTGGTAAGACTGCATTAATTATCATTTACAACAACAGTTAGTATGATGCCATGAAACCAATTTGATTCTTAACTACACACAGACTGTAACAGAAACAATAAGCAGGCATGTTAAAGCAAGATGAAAAAAAAAATTTCTGAAATGACCTTGGCAATAACACAATAGAGATGTATAACTAAATCACACTGGCAAATAAGAAAGATATTTAGGAAAGTATTTACTTTACAGATGAGAAAAATTCTGAAATCAGACACAAATTTGAAGGATATACATCCCTGAATAAGAAAAGATAATAATAATAAAAAAAAACCCACTAGAGATGAGAAATAGTATAGTGCACAAAGTTTGAATGAAATAAATCCCTGCGACTCATCAAACAATTGACTGTAACTCATCAAACAATTGACTGTAACTCATCAAACAATTGCCTGTAACTCATGAAACAATTGTCAGTGACTCATCAAGCAATTGCCTGTGAATAAACAAACGATCCACAATTTAATATTGTCCATGAAAAAGGGTTAAGAATAGAAAAATGCCTCTTTTGAAAATAAGTACAAAAATGGCACTGCTAGTTGTAGTAGACCCACATAGTTAGTAGTGCTAGCACCTCTGGTTACTTTTAGTAGATTAGAAATGTTGATTGGAAGGAATACTCAAACAACTGAACCTGATGGTGGAGATGAAGGAAGGTAATTACAACTCTTAACAAGTCTTCAGATCAACTTTTTGTTTTCTTCCAATCAACATTGATCAGATGAAGATCCTCCCTTGTTAGAATCAAGTTGACTGGCCCCTTCATCAACAGCAAACTTAACACCATTTATTGTCTCTAACGTTTCACATGCAAAAATCTCCTAGTGATGTACAGATAGGAATTTCTGGACAAATCTGTAATGCCTATAAATTTCTGGACAAATTTGTAATGCCTATAAATTTCTGGAGAAATATGTAATGCCTACAAATTTCTATAGAAATATCTGTTAAGGCCTACAAATTTCATGAGAAATATCCTTTAATGCCTATAAATTTCTGGTTAAATATCCTTTAATGCCTACAAATTTCATGAGAAATATCCTTTAATGCCTATAAATTTCTGGAGAAATATCCTTTAATGCCTATTATTTCTGGAGAAATATTCTTTAATGCCTATAAATATAAATGCACTAACACCACTAACAGGTTAAAAGGGGCCCGGTGCTCCAGACTGACAGATCAGGAAAAAAAACGAAACTTTCAAAAATCAACCAACCACCCTTTCAAGAGTAATTTCATCATCACAAAAATTAAACCCATGCCTTCCTTCTCCAACATAGGATTGGCGACTAAATATTTGGGTTGTTTTTTTAAGCATTCAACTACGGACCAAGAGGCCCGCAATTCAAATCCCAGCATTCCCTCATCTGCCTGTTTTCAGTTTGTTCTTGTGTATTGGAAGACATTGGTCCAAAACATTATACGATATAGTTTAGACTTCTGTTTTACTGAGTAATCCTCAACTTATTTAAATATTTATACTAAGTAGTAGCTGGTACTGGTGGGCATATTGTATCAAAATATCTATATACTTATATTTTACAAAGTGTCGATATAATATCAAAGCAGCGAGAAAAATGTCAATATTTTGATATTTCTACTCAAAATGCATTTTCAGGAATGAGCAGCTGCCAGGAAAATTGAAACTACAAAGAAACTTGAGAGGGTGAAGAAAAATGTTTTCCTAATGTTGGTGCTGAATTCTTAGAATTATGTTGCATACCTTGTAAATATTATAAAAAAGCCTTTTTTTATCTTCAACATTGCTCACTTATACAGCAGGTACTAAGGTTTTGGATGTTGACAAGACTCAAAATAGATCGAAATACATCGATCTGTGCATATATTTGCTGGCAACGTTTGATATATCAGCAAGAATTTTGCAATATCGACAATTATTGATATATTGATATCTTTTATGAAAAAATATTGATATCGTATTGAAATCGATATTACTAATATCACCTACCACTAGCAGCTAGCATTTTTTGTACTTGACTCACAAACTATGCCAACCACTGCAGCACCTACACTGCAAATACATGTGAAGCACACTATAAAGATAGGGCAAAAAGCTATCTGGCAAGGCACTTTGATGATGACAGAACTTCCATGGCTGAATAGCAATAGGCAGAAGCAAGATAAAGACAAAGTTGATGGGCATCAAGTCCGAAAACAACCACCCTTTTGTCTCACCGACCAACAAGATCAGTCAAAAGAATGGTGACAATGAATTATCTCCCTTTTAAGACAACAGTTTATGTTTCATAGCGCATGAATTGTATAATACATTCATTTGTTCTATAACATAAAACTGGCAAACTCATGAAACACTTTAAGAGGTATCATCAATTCATATTTATATTGAGAAGAATGTGCAATATAATACTCATTGATATTCATAATTGCATGGGAATGAAAATAAACCACGATAACAATATTTATTTATATTGCTTAAAGCAAGCAACTGAACGGAAAGCAAAATAAACTTAGTAAACAGTAACATTATTCAAATAGAAGGACTGATACCACAACAAACCCTTATGGTCAAGATACATACAGTACAGCACATATTCATTGAAAGCTTTTTTAAAAATATAATACCGATTTCACATCATCTGAGTGACAAAACTTAATAATCATTTTTTTGTTAAAAAGCAAAACAAAACCAATCACAACCCTTAGCAATAAGGAACGGAACAACTGTTGAAATGTAGAAAATGACAACACAATTTACACAACAGCAAATCATCAGTAGAAAAACTTATCAATTATGTCATAATAAAATCATCTTGTATTATTTTGTCATATGCTCCTGAGTCTCAAATATCTTGGAAAATGTCTTCCAAGCTTTCAGTGATATGAGTGTCAGGTACCTTGTTAATATCCAAATGGCTGAGTCTATATCACTGGTGCCAACATAAAATCAGATGACTTTATAGTTATGAATATAAATATAAGATTTTGCACTCTAAGTAAGCTAAGAAAAGAAGGCTAAGGAAGAAACACAAAGCCCCCATGCAGACCATACAGAAAAGGTTGATTGCATTCAACACTGTATGTTACCAGTAGGCTTGTACACAGCAGTCAGACCACTGCGTACAGACTTTTTCCATCTACCGCATAATCTCTGACTTACACTTTTAGAGACTTTAAAACTCAAAGCTTGCATAGGCAAATCATAAAAGATGGCATGCACCTTTATTAGAGGGCCAGACAGCTCATAGATATGTTAATTTAAAAAAAAATAAAGAAAAAAAGAGCTGTCTGACCATATATATATGGTGAATATCTTTAAAAAATTTAAGCAAAGACAAGGCCATCACATGACACCTACAAAGGAAGAGACAGGTCAAAGATCTGGTTGAAGGTCAACAAGGAGGAGACGACCAAGGGTCAAAGGCATCAGGATATGATAGGATTTAGATGGAGTCAAGTAGAAGGAAGAAAATAATCGGGTTGGTAGCACTTCGCATGTGACCTGTCTGTTGTAGGAGGATGTGATATAAAATATAAAACACTGGAAAATGTTCTACACCTGAGTTCAACATTAATTTGATTTGTTACTTTGAGTGTTTCCGGGCTCGTTTCACTTCTCTTCCTTTTCCTGCATCACCTTTGGTGGTGGTTCGTCCTCATCACTGTCATCGCTTAACATGTCACCATGATGCGCTGGTTTCTCGTTAACTTCTGCATAAATCACTTGATACGGTTTTCCTGTTTTATAAAAAAAAAATGTTATAAACAAAATTTGTTCAGTGGTAATCAAAATCATTCACCAAAAACACCTATAGGTTGCAGCTAGTGCTCAAGTTACATTAGAACTAGCAGCTGGCAAGGTCATGTCTATAAAATTTAACACCCAGACCAACGCAGATCTTAGTCATTCTCAGTAAATATCATGTTCTTTCACAAACGATGCCTTCATGATGACCGATCTAGAACAGGTCTTTCCTTGTCATATTTTCCAATGCTATTAGATCTGGTTCCAAAGTCCTTATTCAAAATTGTAACTCCATCCTCCTCTTTCTACTAAGGCGTAAAACACAGTGGACCACACATCAACACACCGCCAATCTGACACTGACAAGATGTTGGGTTCAAGTTAGGTTAAAAATTTACACAATATAATTTGCACTGCATCTCTTCAAATGGTACTATATTGAACCCAACATTAAACAATACAAATTGTACTGCATAATTTGATTCCGAGTTGAACTCAACATTTTGTCGATGTTGGATCAGTGGCGTCTCGATGTCGTCGGGTCCACTGTATTTGAGGCCTTAGTCTTCCTTCGGCATCTATCTAATGTCAGATGTTTTCCCTTCAATTGCCTTTTTTTCCTTTTTTTTTTTTTTGTCTTTGCCCAGATTTTGAGGTCTGTTGAGGTTTCCAAAAAGTGCTAGTTTTTTTGTTGTTTTTTTTCCCCTCAAATTACCTTTATCAGCCATTCTTTTGCTATACTAAGAGTAATCTAGGATGGATTAGCAGTTTAAATCCATGGAATGTAACGATGCTTCTGTAGTAGTTCTATGAACTTTAAGTCATAAAAGGACAAATTTCAAGCTCTTAAATTAAAGGTGTTTTCACAGAAACCGGTGTCGCTCAATGTAGCCATCAAGTAAATATATCAGGAGAAGAAGAGAACCTTCCATTTTGATTGATCCACGTTGAATCCTATTTTCCCAACAGGCCACATATACGGGCTGCACTTAAGCCATCACTTTCAATAATCTTAATCTTTACAATAATAATAATAATAATAATAATAATAATAATAATAAATAAACTATATATCACACAAAACCCTGCTCATCACAAGCATTATGCGCTTAACAATGCAAGTTGAATAAAATTATATCAAAATACGGCAGAACAAAGCAAAGGGCTAAGACACATGTCAGTATCTATCACAGAATGATACAAATCATAAGAATCGTACAATATCTACAAGAAGCTATCAAAATTAGGAATAAAAACAAACATTTAAACATATATGGACAAATATCATTAAATTATTATGAACAATGAGAGAGAAACGCTAAAGTACTTTCTTTAGTAAGACATCTTTACATCATAGTATTTAAAATAAGGCCTTTCAACTAAACAACATATACTGAGTAACCCAAAATATCAAAAACATAGCATGTATAGAAGTTCAACTCAAATATAAAATCTGTACATCTGAAAATATCTTCCCCTACTTAAAACACACACACACACACACATAAAAATATATTGCTCACCTTCATTGATATCAAATTTTATACTGGTGGAGCAGCATGGAAAGGTGGAAAAGGGGGGAGTGGGGGAATCAGAAACCTACAATGCCCATAAAAAGGCAGTCCAAAGAGTTTTAGTAAGCCTGCTGCAAAGGCCCCTACCCATCAACACCCCATAAGAGAAATCAAAAGACTGAGAAAGAGGAATCTTAAGCAAAAAAGCAGAATCTCTCTCTCTCTCTCTCTCTCTCTCTCTCTCTCTCTCTCTCTCTCTCTCTCTCTCTCTCTCTCTCTCTCTCT
>JAOYNN010301496.1:0-10126 GCA_025770095.1 Goniobranchus kuniei
GTTAGCAAATTGAAGTGGATCTTGGAGAGGTGCATAATTAATCATAATTGCCTTCAAAACAAGTTTTTCTAAACATTTCATTAATACAGATATGAAGGCAATGGGGCGTAGGTCAGTTAATTCATTGACTTCATCTTTCATGGGGACAGGAATAACTTTGGATGTTTTCCAACTTTCAGGGATCATATGGGATGTTAAAGATAGGTTAAATTATACGTAAATATTGGGCTCAAATGACTGGCAGACAGTTTGAGAATATTTGTTTTCATGCTTTATTGACATTTTGGGAAGAGAACATCTGTTTAACATCATCTTCTGTGACGGATGGTAGAGTATCGAAGTTTTCTGCAATTACATCTCTTTTGACATTATCAGTTTGGTCAGAAAAATCATGTATATCAAATCTTGCATAAAATTTGTTCAAATCATTCTCGTGGTTTTCTTCCTGCCCAGCTTTCACGTCAATTGATGTTTGCTTTTTTGTTTAACCCAGTGATAATTTTCACACCCACCCATACCCCTCTTGCATTGTTAGAATTGAATTTTTTTTCAAGTTTGTCTTTATAAATTGCTTTTTCTTCTCTTCTCTTTGAGCTGTTTTTGTTTACATATATCAACATGAAAACATTACAGAGTGCCACACCAAGAAGCACATCTCTATGATTACATGTGTAGTGTTTTAATTTTCTTTTTTTGTTTAAGTCACCAACGATATGACAATACAAAACAACACAACACTGTTTGGGGCTATGCTGTCCACTGTTTTCATGAATTAACTCTAAGACTTTCAGCACAGCTCGGTGCTTGCTTTATTATTATTGCAGTTCTCCTTCTTCCCTCTCAGTTGTTGGAGGAATTCAATTTGCCTTCTCCTGTTGTTCATTATCATGTTGGAAGTACCTGGCAATATTCCTCAAAATGGCATTTAGTATTTGTATGGACTTCAATGTTCCCATCTCCAGTTGAGAATAAGATGGAAAAACTCTCATTTCTGCACCATCAAGACTTGAGATCACAGTCTCAGCTTAAAATATGGTAGCCTACATAATTGTTTAGTTGTCCCACCTTAAGAGATTCATTTATGTGTCTCTCTTCCTTAATTCTGACTCATGTTATTGCCTATAACCCTTTTTTTTTTAAATCTCTGAAGAGTTATCTGTATTCATCAACATTTTTCATTTGTTTAAAATTCAGCAGATTGTTTTTATTTATGGTAGTGTAGGCTATAAAAACCAGCCATATTCTTAATACTCTCTCACACACTTCATTTGATGAATTTATTTTGCTCACGACCAATATTTTTGGGCAGCTGGTCTTAATCATAGGAATGCTAATAAAAAACCTATTCACATTTATCATCACTCTGTACTTTTTTGTTTTTGTGTTTTTGTCAGTCATAGGAATGCCAATAAAAAACCTATTCACATTTATCATCACTGTACTTTTCTGTTTTTGTGGGGGGGTTTTCTTTTCTATGTATTGTTATAAAATAATCAAATGCTAATAAACTCTTCATCTTTTTCTATATTTTCTTTTCCTTCTTTTTAAAGCAAGTAAAGTTGTAGAGCTGCTTTATAAAACTGACTGTATCACATATGACTGCTTGGCTTTTGCTATGCTCCTCTTTGAGTGCTTGTATCATTTTATGGGATCTTTTGTCATGTCCTCTTTATTTCTAATTACATTTATAACAACTTTCACACTCTTTGTATTTTTTTATCCCTAGATACGTATTTATATATCTGGCTAGCAACCACAACAACATTATGTCCAAAATCAGCCAGAAAAATGGTGTTCATAGTAAGTTTTTATAGCAAAGTTGAAACTGCTCTTTCAATGTTGACTTGTTGTGGAAGTAGAAGTCTAACTCTAAGTTTATCATTAGAGTTAGAGCAATGGACTAAGACTTTTGTGAAAGAAGAAATATCCTCCAAACAAGACATATGGTGCAAACAGCGCTAAATCTAAGAATTTGGCAAAACATTTTGTCTGGTTGCCAGCCCTTGATATGTGTAATGTTCAAAATAAAGTACCCGTACATAATTTGTTTTTTGTTTTTCATTGTAATGTGACAGAAAAAGTAATCGTAACAAAAGTTTTCATTCTTTTGACGTATGCTTTTTTGCTGTAGCTGGATTGTAGGACTAACAATGTCTTCTCAAAATGACTGAACCTATTATAAAACTGCAAATTATTAAGCTAAAAGTAATTAGAAAAAATGGTGGGATTTGGCAACATTTGTTTACAGAAAGAAGTTACCTAGAACAGCTTGAAGTTTGAAAAGAATTGAGAAGAAACAAGTTCATGTTTTCAATGAGATAATGATAATGTAAAAAAACAACAACATTAAGTAGTTCAGAATTTGCTTCCAGCACCTCTCTAACTTAATCCCACATTCCATTGCAAAACGATACTGTGCCTATTGAAGTTCTGCTGCTCGATGATGTTGTTGTAGTCTTGGCCTGACTGCATGCCTTTGGGTTGTTTTTTTTTTCAGTCCATGCTGAACAGCACACATGCGTGTATCAAAGCTGGTAAACATATTTTGGTGGTGAAAGAAATCAGCTAGTCAGTAAATCTCTAGTAGGCTTACATTACATACTAATCTTCAAATGAGGTTACCTATGGCTGGCCAGATCTATCTGCATCCTTGACATTACTTTTTTCATTTAACTTGTTCTCTCTTCATAATCCCAAAGTCTGGCAGCCTTGTTGATAGTGGCACCAGTTCAATGGTGTCAGAGTGCATTGCATTGTTTCAAGATGAACGTTTTTTCTTATAACTCTCAATTTACACGTTTTAGAACTTAACTTAGTTTATTAAAAATGTCACAGTTTATATAATAGTTTATTAGAAAGGATATTACACTAAATTACCTTTCATGATGTGCTTATCATCATATTTAGGTCAAAATATTTCAACATGCTGAAATTCGCAAACAAAAAATAAAAAACAAAAAATCAAAATTGCATTTACTTTTGAACACTAGCATAAGTTTGTTTATAGGATAAGTTATGCGAGACATAATACTCTACACTGGTCAGTTGAGCTTTTTTTGGTGTTCATTTTGAACATTTTTCTGTTTTCTTTTAATTTCCCCTCCATGCATGGCCAAAGTTAGTGGCATGGCATCACCTTTATTACAGTAACAAGCAGCAGTCAGTGAATGCCCTAAAGATGATTGTGACCTTTTTAATCCACTGTCAACACTAAATTCAATGTTGTTGCTCATAATGGACTAGGAAAGAAACAGCCATTTTCAAAGTCCCACATATTAAAATTGTTTACAGATTACTATGTTAAATAGGTTTGCATAATTGTCATATTCTCTACCCTTTTTTTCGTTCATTTTGTGAATGTCATTGCCTTGTGTTGAGACAATTGCATTGCTGTCTTGAAATATTCATCACAGTTATAGCCTTTGCTATTGTATTTGTCTTGAAGTGAACTCAACTGAAATCTGGAAAAAGAGGCCAATGTGAAAGGGCTTTTTCAAATAGTGAATTTATAAGTATCAGAAAAACAAACATTTCTTTGTGAAATTTTCATTGAGAGACAAATATTTATGATATGCTATTTGCATTAGTGCCGTGCATGATCCGATCCTTTTAATCGAATAACCGAGCCAGTGGTCTGGATCGTTTGGTCGATCCAAAAATCTCAGCTTGTTGCCGATTAACGATCCTACTTTTGGTTGATCAGAGTTGGTCTCCTAGACAGCATCGTTTTGTTTTTTGCTCTTTGTTTCTTTACATCCATCCAACCCTCTCTGCCCTCGCCCCACATTTGACACTTGACACGCACATAGATCTTCTCTGTCTTTTGTAACGGTTAAGAATTCGAAAGGGGAGGGAAGGGCGGCATGGCACGGCCAAGCCCAGCAGTGATGCAGCAGTTATGAAGCCCCTTTTCCCAGTGCCGTGCACCAGTGATCCTCTTAATCGACCAATTGAGCCAGTGCTTTAGTCGATCCTAAAAACCTCAGCTCGTTGCCGATTAACTATCCTATGGCCCGTTTGATCAAGCAGAATTGGTCTACTAGCCTCTCCGACCCCGTCTCAAAGTTTGACTCGCTATTTTGTCTTGTGTCATGGTGTTACCGATTTGGAGGGGGGGGGGGGGGGTTGGCTTGAAACGGCCTTCCTTTCCCCCACCTCGTCTAAAAGTTCGTGAGGTGACTACATCTCACTCCCATGCCAGATTTCAGGCATTCGGGGTGAGGACGAGTTGAGCTTTCGTCACGTTGGTCCTACTTTGATATGGGTTGGTACCTGCCAAGGATCGAGTTGGGATCGATCCTACTGATCTTTCATAAATTTGGTCGATCAAGCTCAAGCCAAAGACACCACTTAATCGCCGCAACACTAATTTGCATCAAATTTCAACATAAAAGTATGTTGGCCAATTTATATCATTGACTGTTATTATTCATTAAAAAAAAAAAAAAAGAATATTAGCTTCAAGAGTGTGAAGACTAAAAGTTCTGCCATGCTACAATTAACAAAAGAATGTTATGAGTGAGTTTGCATAAAGAATATGATGTCTTATTACTTGTCTTATCACTGACATGCCTTATATGAAATTGGCACTCATAGATTTGTTTTTCAATATGTCACTCATTGTTCACAGAGTCCATAGGTGTATTTCAATATATGACATTCAAGGACCAATGAAAATGAATCAGATTGCAAAGTCCAACTTTTTTTAAAAATTAGAAGCAAAAGTAGAATAGGAAAAAGTGAAGGAATTTAGGAATAAATGAAACTGAATGATACAGAAAAACTGTAGGATAAAAAGATGACAGGAATGACTTTTGATCAAGAGTCAAGAAGAAAAAAAAATTTTTTTTTTGGATCCAAACCCTTTAAAATCTTTTCGAAAATAAATCCAGGCTGAAACTGACTCGCACATGCACATATTCCTTCTTGCTAAATTGTTCATACATAAATGGACTGCTTTGTAAAAGAGACTGTTGTTTTAAAAGGCTTTTCTTCTTGTATAATGCTGTAGCTTTAGAATCGGCCTGGTATTTTATTTAAAGGTGATATTTAAAGGTAGAAGAAGGGTGCAGTGAGTGTTTTATTTACGTTATTATTATTATTATTGATATTATTAATGTTGAGTGCATATTATACCATAGCCATGTATTTAAGTTCAAGTTTAGAGAGACCATCAGTAGGTCTTTGTATTTTGAAATTACATTCTTGCACTTTGATGGCTTTTGGAAGTTTTTTGTTGTTGTTGTATGTTTTCTGAGCTCTGAAATTTTACTAGCAAAGTTAGCAATATATCCTTGATTGAAACTGATAGTAAAATGCTTTAGCCATTAATTGTTGAAGTTTAAACTTAAATTTAAAGGTTAAACTGACTTGATAATAACAATTTCGTTTTATTTTTTTAGCATACCGCCCGACAATTTTTTTTTTTTTTTTTAAATTTAAAAAAAGAAGAAAAAAGCAACCGTACTCAAAGAAACTCAATAAGCCCATCCTGATTTGAGCACTTTCTTCGCTTTTTCAATCATTACCATGCTAAGCAATCAATGTTTTCATTTGCTTAAAGTTAAAGGAAAAAGAAAATTTATATTTCATTGGCATTGTGTGGCATTAACTTTAAAAAGAAAGAATGCACAAGAAAACTCTATCCTTTTTTCTTTCTATCTTTCTGAAATAAATCACAACTTTACTTTGCTGGCATCCTTAAGTGTATGTATGACTTGTAATTAATATAATAGATATATGTCTAATGTGTAATTAAGAAGAAAGTAAGAAACAAATACAAATCAACCACAAAGAAACAAGAGATAAACTTATAACAAACTATGCAGATATTATTTTGAGGAAAGAAACCTGTTGAAACTTTTACACAATTCTTTGCAAATGTCTATTTATTTAATTATTTATCGATGTAACGATCGACTAATATTCTCTATTTTTATGAGGTGCCTGCATGCAATGCAATGACATTAAACAAATATCAGTGAGAATGTTTTGAATGTTGTTTTTACTCACCTTTCCCTCTACTGAAGCCTTTTAAATAAGAGCAAGTTTTCTACTATTACATCATTACATACGGAATATAAATGTTAAATGAAAATGAATTGTTATAGTCTTTTCATGGAGATGATTTCTTGCAATATGGATAAAATCTTAAATTGCGTTTTGCTGTATATTTTGTCTTGTGTGTAATAGCTTTCCTCAACCTAAAACTTCATAAGGTAAGGGGAAGTAAGCCTGAGCATCAGAAAAACAGGTTATTCTCTCAATAAGGTATTCCAGAGAAAATGAGACATTTGAATAGATGTAAAATTAAAAAAATAAATAAAAAGAATTTATACCACTGCTATCATAATTTTAAAAAAGATGAAATCCATGCAAATGATGAATTTAAATGCTATTTCTTTCAAAATTTAAATGAATGAAATAAAAAAAACACCCATTTTATGGACATCTTTAATACACGGGTAATCAGTACTGCTTTATCATAAAAGCAATTTAAATAAAACACATTTCATTTCCTTCCCGCATGTGGGTTTTGGGCTCCTCAATTGAGAGCTGGAAGAATAGGGTCAATGCCAAACCTATCCTTGCATATTGTAAAAAGCAACTAGGGGTTGATCAAAAGCTTCTTGTCTTGACTGTCCTCTATATTCTGTCAGGCTCTTCTTCTTGTCGTCTCTAACTAAAAGGTGGGTCTTTTGCTGGGTTAGGGGAAGAGGGACAATTCAGTGGCTATCCCTTATTTGTGTGCATTGCATGAATTGAAAATACTACTGGCATTTGGGGTCATTTGCCGTCTTGATGGACTGTCCACTTTTGTACTCAAAGGGTGGTAGAAAATGCTTTACGGTTAGCACTGTGCACAGTTTCAGACTTGATGGCCATTGTTATTCAGTTACCAGTGTTTTTGAGAGATGATAATTTGCGATAAATCATCTCTTCAATTAGCCACCTTTTAGTGTTATAGTTATAATAGTTATCATGCTTATTGTTTATTGTAAAGTAAATGCTCCTTTTTCTTTTGGCAACAAAATCTTTTCCTTTTTTGAAAATCTTTACTGCTTTTTCTGTTCCCTCCCTCCTTTTAAGTAGCCTATCATCTCATTTTTTTTGCATTGGCACTCAGACGACCTAATAGGGTCGAAAAGAGCCCTAGGACACAACAACTAAATAGCATGCATAATTTAAATGTTATAAAAATGCAAGTTTTGAGGCAAAGTCCATTCAAATTCACTTGTGCTTACTGAGAGATTGCATGGTATTCCGGATTTAGATCTTTCAAGGGTAGGAAAATGAACATCTGTGATGAACTGAATCACATTCACTCTTAAAGTCTTTAAGCTATCCTTTAAATGTGGAAGCAGTGGAATTTGAAAGCAGATGGCAGTAATTTCAATGTCAAACATTGTTTGTTCCATCTCCTTTCGCTCCATGTCAAAATTTAGATAACTTACAGTACATGTACAAACTTACATAATTTTAACCACTCTCAACGTATAGAAGTAAATTCTCAGTGTTTTTTGTTTTAAATTTATCCTTGATCATGAAGTATTACTTTTAAAACTTGACTTTTCATTATTGAACACATTTTAATTATTCTGAAGGTGATAAATGTATATTTTAGATACAATCAGAATATACAATTTTAAAAAGTTAATCACAAACTCATTCCTCTAGCTAGATGATTTATCCATTTATGGGGAAATATATTACCAGCAGGCCTATCAACTAACAGCTTCTAGAAATATATTTCAGAAAAATGTTATTGCAAGTATCTGAAGTCACTCAGTTTCCTTTCATGATTTTTGTTTGGCTCAATGCTATTCTACTATGAATCTATTTTGGTATAAAACATGTTCTTATTTTGATTCAACATCGAACAAAGCTAAAAACACACATACATATAGCTAGATAGAAATCAAGAAATCAAGATCTGTCTCTAGTGTAGATCTCGTTTATTATAAGTTCTATTTAAGCTGTGATGGGTCTGGATTGGTTTTTTTTTCCTTTTCTTGTAATTTCTTTAGGACTGAATTAACTGTATTCTAATTTTTGACACCAAGTCTTAAAGTATTTGTATTTTAAGTTTGCTATAGGTCAAGCTAAATCTTATACAATTGATTAAAACAAAAAGGTTATCAGAACATTAGGTAAACTATACAATATAATTTAAATTGGGTGGGTGGGGGTGTTTAGAAGGAGATCACTTGCCATAGAGGACAATGATGTACCAGTATTTTTCATACAATATCATGCCTATGATGCTTATTCCTATTATTGATGATGTGAACAGCTTATGGATTTTAAGAACAAATTTGCTGAAATGACATTTGCTAGAAGTTGGTGACATCTGGCATCATAATGATTTATATGTTCCAAGTTCTTTATTTTATGAAAAGAAACAAGAAATCGTTGTAAAGATAATTATTCTTACATTTCTTTTTATATTATATATATGTATATGTATAAATCTATATCTCAACCAAACAAATAAGTTGGTGTAAATTAAATGTCTATAAACTTTACACTAAAATCTATGATGGTTAATTCCTCACTCTTTCCTTCTGCATTGTGTTAGATGAAGAAATCCATCCACAAAATAAAAACAATATTAATAATCATGTTTATTTAAAGATAACTGCCTCCCATTTCCAGTTGCCTCTTACGCACTCCTATCTACTGCTGTGGAAATTGAAGCTTATACTGTAAGCTCATCCTTTGTTGTGTATTTTAATACTATACATACTTTCTGTATTTTTTTCATGTTTCCTTATGTGGTTGGCAGCAATCCTTGACAATATTAAAATCTATCTTTCCATAGTTGATTATAGAGTCTCATATCCCTTTCCTTCAACCAGTTGACATTGAACATTGCTGTAGATTAATTGAAATAATTGTGGTTTACTATTTAATATATTTATATCATAGGGTAAATTGAAGTGAAAAAATGCAGTCATTTTTAATTTTGTGGACATTTTATAGATATCTCTTTCAAAGCCCTGCAATCATTCTAATGAAATGTAAATTTCACATTGCATAATATAGAAATTTGAGGAGTTTAAAAATAATTTCTTGAACAGCATGTCACTTATCACAAATTTAGTTAGTTTTTTTTTTCCTCTTCATTTTAGTAACCTTAAGAATGAAGGTCAGGTTATTGATATATTTTCATGTTTTTTGGTGGCATTACATTTAAAAAGAATATTCGCTATAAAATGTTTAAAATGAGAGATGTGATTATCTGAAGAAAAAAAAAGATACATTTTACCACGTGAGACCAAATGAAATAAATTTTTGGTTAAATTGAAACAGTCTTATTGTGATTTTTAAAACTAGTTGTCTGGTATTTGGTATCATGACAGAACTGTGTTGATATGGTACAATTCAGAGTGAACGATCCCTTTTCTTTGAACACTATTCAAATGATTTCCAGTTGAGTCTTAATGGGCTGTTAAGGCATAAATAGCATGTGGCCTTGAATAGTGCACAAGTAATATTAAAAGATCACATTTGATGAATGTTATGGGTGAGTGTTGATCAAAATTAAACAATATACAATTATTGCATTTTATGGGTCATTCGCAGGGATGTCATGTCTGCAGCCACAAACAGAGTTCCGAATGGCCCATAGAATGCAATAATTGTTTTATGACACCCACCTTTAGATATAATGTATTATAACATTCGTTGAACTATTAACTGATTTGACTAAAGAAATCTAGATTAACATGTGGTTTTATCTTAGCTGTTCTTTTTATTCAGAACTATCGAAATATTATTGCGCGTAACACAAATGAAGAACGCTAGTATTGTAAAACACAAACATTACACCTACCCCAACAAAAGGGCATTGCAATAATTATGGGTGATCGAATATTTCGCATATATATAAATTTCATAATTGAACCAAAAAACAACATGCAAACAAAACAATACAGTAGAACATGACTATAGCGGGACTTTTCGTTCCAGAAGAAAAATCCTGCTAATGGCATGTTCCTGCAATAGGAATGCAAAGGTCTGCGTCTGTTTTCTGTGTTCACAGTGTGCTGTGTGTTGATGACACTCCCTCTTCTTTCTTGCAGCATGTCACATCACACTCAATCTCTAGGCCTAGATCTACCCC
>JAOYNN010301607.1:0-10125 GCA_025770095.1 Goniobranchus kuniei
TGTTGTTGTTGTTATTATTATTATTATTATTATTATTATTATTATTATTATTATTATTATTATTATTATTATTATCACTGTCTGTGGGCTACCATTTGAGCATTTCCAATGCGGGTTATTAAAATGCATATTTCATATCTCGGACACAAAAGTGGATGTGTTTACGGCGTCCCACCTGCTCTGTAAGCTATGAATGTTGAACGAAATTAATTACGCTTTATTGTACGAAGTATGGAGCAAAAATGTTTTTGTTTTTGTTTTTTATCCACTCTCGTTCCAACCTACTGTCTATACACAAGTAAGAGGACACACATTGTTGTCAAAATTACTGTACTGTTCGTGTAAATAAAACAAAAATTATGGGGTGCCACTGTTGACTGAATGAAAGGAAATAATGGTAAAATACATAATACATAATAATTGTAGAACTCAACCGTATCGCTTGCATGTCTTTGTGTGTCGTCTGAGGAAAGGTAAGACCCGAAACGTCACGTCTGCTGTCTAGTCTTAACGGTTGAGTTTAACAATCTTATGTATTTTACCACTATTTCCCTTCATTCGCTCAACAGTAGCATCCACCATTTTGACTTTCCTAGACAGACTGAGTTGGCAGTCTAGCGAGCTCTTTCTTCTGTATAGGGGTTTAAATTCAGAGATTTCCTTCTCATAGATGAGCGACACTCCAAGGGTAATGATTCACATTTACCTGGAACAGTTGTTACCAAACTTGGAAGCAAATTCAGAGGAAGACCAATCACCTCTATTCCACAACCCTACATAAAGAAACATCCCAAATTGATCCTACCCATAAGCTCAAAACACTGGAATATCTGGAGCATCTAAGATCTATTGCCCAGAACCACCAAGAATGGAAGCAGCTGACAAAAAAGATCACCGAAATTGCTGAGGCGTCCTGCTCTGATGAACAAGATGCAAACACAAATTAAGTCATGTCAATTATTACCAGTTCCCTGAATTTGTCATGCCCCTCTACCCGCCATCAAAAGCAGCCAGAGGCTAAGCGACTTTTGCAAGTAAGAGTGAAGTTTAGTTATTAGAGGCTATTTGAGACGCAGGTGTATGGCAAGATTTTTTTAAGCTTCCGGTAACTCATTCCTAGAACCGTCCCGGAGGTTTAGTCTGCACAGGGTTCAAAATCCGATCAAGCGGATGTGCTACAAAAGCAGTGGTACGGTGAAGTCTAATTTCTTTTCATTCATGACAATACTTTATGAATTGCATTACAAATGCTGTACTTTACAGAAAGTTAACAAATGTAATAAAGCTCATTGTTAGGCCGTTTGAATATTTTTTTTTTAGACATAGGCATATTATAGAACATGTCAAGTGGATTCATTTCGCCTTCAAAGTTAAAGTATGCATTGCAAAGCATACATTTTGATGCTTTTACGAGCTGCAAACAAACGAATTGATTTGTAGTTATCATCTCACTTACGCTTATGCCCACTTTGTAGCAAGCCATTTTGTTCAGGCAAATCAAATTCCTGAGGAGCCTAGCTGATGCAAACAAACGAATTGTTTTTTGTTGTTGTTTTTTTAGAACCATTGGACTTACCTAATATTTGTATTATTGTTACCGCATTTGCTGCACGTGGTGAACACATCTGACTATAGAGTGATGTAAAGGGATGAGCCGGCCTCGAGACAAAAAGGAAGCAGGGGTCACAGGCGGCTCTTCTTTGCAAAGCAAATGGCGAGTATCTGATTTTCATTTTAGTAGCCTTACTAAAATGGAAAATATTGTTTTTTGAAGTTGTCCTTATGTTAATTAAACACAATTTGCCACAGACTTTCTTCGGCATGAGAGCTTTGATTCAATACCTAATTTGCCAAGATTGGTAGGCTATAAGCGGAGGAGATCGGTAACACACACAGACAGGCAGACAGACACAGATATTAGGAAAATTTATATATGATTTCCGGCTGTGACCACGTCTGTTTTTTATATATGTTATCATGATGTACTTCTCTTGTGGAAAAGTAACTATTTTTATCATTCTTGGACTGTTTCTGGCTGTTATACCTGAAAATGCCGATGCCATTATGAACTACCACCATTCTTTACCAACTGTGTGTATAGCCGATCATTTTGCTTAGCCTTCGCCCCCCCCCTCCCGTTGCCCTACCCCGTGTCAACACAACAGTGATTGGAATTCTTCCTCCTCTAACCGTTCAATTTGGAAACGGGGAAAAAGGGGTCTTAGAGTGAAAAGCAAATGTCGGAAATCAAAACCATTCCTACCGTCTACCGTGTTTACAAAAACGCTCGATCTGTCTCTAACAAATTGGACGAACTGTCAGCGTGCTGCGTCTTAATCAACACGAATATCGTGATACATCCCTCCTCGCGTTGACGGAAACATGGCTGCGATCAGATATGGATGACATATTATTATGCATACCGTTGGAAGGGTTTTCCTCGCATTGACATGGCCGCACATTATCTTCAGGAAAGAAAGACGATGGTGGTGGTTGCCTGTACGTAACCAACACATGGGCACACCCCAACAACATAATGGTCAGCGGTGGAATCTGCACGCCTAGCATCGAACTACTCACGACCTTTCTATCTGCCACGTGAGTTTACCAACGTCATTATCAATGTAGTATGCATCCCACCGCTTGCTACGGATTCTGAAGCTATAGAGACGGTGACGTCATGTATTAATGAACAAAAGATGCGCTCACCTGACGCGGTGAAACTCATTGTCCGTGACTTCAACCATCATCGATCGTCTTGAGTCAACCTTGACTAACTTTCATCAATTACGCCAGTCGTCCGACCCGGCTAAGTGATACCTTGGACCTGTGTTACAAAAATATCGTTGATGGCTACAGTCTCTAGTTCTTCCGCCACTCGGCGAATCTGACCACAACGTCATTCAATATATTCCTAAGTATAAAATGAAAACTGAAGACGAGCATACCAACAAGTCATCGAATCAAAATTTGGAATGAGGAATCGGTAGACCAACTTCAAGACTGTTTTGAAACCACAAATTATGACATATTTAAACACTCCTCAGAGAGCTTAGATGAAATGTGAGACGTAATTAGCAGTACATACATTTTTTTGAACATTCTGTTGTTTCAGAGAAAAATGTGAAATGCTTTGGTAACGATAAAGCTTAGGTGTTTTAAGAACTAAGGGAATTGTTGAGTGAGAAAAAAAACGGTTTTCTAAACTAGGACCTTTGATGAACTAAGAGAAGTTAAATTAAGAGAAAGGTCAAGAACAAAGTTACAGAATGTAAAAACACCCACAAAGATAAACTAGAAAAGGATTTCAAATTTACTAACATGAAAGCTGTGTGGGAATCTGCTAGGAAAATGGCTGGAAATGTTATAGTTAAGGCCAGAATTAATGTTCCAAAGGAGGAAGAATATGCCAATGAACGTAATGAGTTCTTGCTATTTTGATAACCTGAATTTTACTGAACAACATCAATATTGGAGAGAAATACATAATGTATTAAGAGAGAAAGGGAGTGAAAGTCTTTGTCTTGTTATTAGTGAAAGAGATGTTTCATTACTTTTTTCATGTCAATCAGAATAAGTGAAGTGGCCCGGATTGAGTGAGTGGAAGAGTCCTGAAGTGTTGTAGCACTCAACTCTCTCCCGTTTTTAAATTCCCACCATATGGA
Organism: Goniobranchus kuniei; assembly: GCA_025770095.1. Lineage (NCBI taxonomy): Eukaryota > Metazoa > Mollusca > Gastropoda > Nudibranchia > Chromodorididae > Goniobranchus > Goniobranchus kuniei. The sequence goes on from JAOYNN010301607.1 coordinate 3,666, forward strand.
TATCATCAATTTTGAAAACTTCAGAAATTGTGGCTGTGCCTAAGAAACCGAAAATATGTGTTTTAAATGGCTTAAGACTTTTTGCCTTAAAATCTATTGTGTTTAAATGCTTTGAAAAGATTGTGAATGCAAATATTTTAATACTGTAAATGATATATTATTATTAGATCCCGTACAATTTGCTTACAAAAAATAGGAATGTTGATGATGCTGTATTGTTCTTCATGGATACCATTCTGAAACATATTGAATTGAAAAAGGCCTATGTTAGAACATTTTTTATTGATTTTTCATCGGCCTTCAACACAATTCAACTTTATGTGATGGTAAAGAAATTATTCGAACTTGAGGTAAATGCTAATATTGTATACTGGGTTCTGGAATTTCTAACTAGAAGGCCCAAATACGTTCGAATAAATATTTACCAACACCTGAGCAGCACAGGGTTGTGTCTTATCACCTAGCTTATATACTACTTACACAAACAATTGTCATAAAAACAATCAATGTACTAAATTATATTAAATTTGCTGACGACTCATCGATCATTGGCCTTTTAAGTAGCTCTGAGGAAGAATATTTTAAAGAAGTGCATTGTTTTGTCAACTGGTGTGATATTAATTTTCTTCAGATAAATGTATATAAAACACAGGAAATGATTTTTGATTTTAGAAAGGAGCAAACTTTAGAACCCAAACCTCTCATGATAAAAAATGAACGATTTGTAACAACTGATGAATACAAATACCTTGGTATCAACTTCGACAATAAACTAAAATGAGATAAACATTTAAATATTATCATTCAAAAGGCAAACAGATGTTTGTATTTTTTAAGGAAATAAATCATTTAGAGTTGAAAAGAAAATCATGTATATGTTTTATGTCACAACCGTTCAAAATCTCATCTTTTTTGGAATATATCTAAATAAATTCCAGCCGAATAAACTAAGTAGAATTATCAAGATTGCTCATGAATTAACGGGCCTTGAAACATCATCTTTGGACCAGCTATATAAATGTGAAATTTAGATGAAAGCCAGAAAAAAAAGAAATCACAGAAGATAGCACACACCTGTTGTATGCTGAATACAACAGTTCTGTGAGAAGTGGGAGCTTAATATCTAAAAAGGCAAAAACTGAGATACAAAAATCCTTTTATGCCATCCTCTATAGGCATCTCCAGGCTACGCCATTCCATAAATGACTCGTTATGTTTGTTCTGTACTCACAGTTAGGTTATATGCCGAATACTTGGATGTATTTTGTATTACATGGTATCACATGAAGGTAGCTAACTCTTCATTGTATATTATCATTCATTTGTGATTTTCGTATTACATTATATTATTTGTGTAGAATGTACCCAGAATGAATTCCCCAAAAGGATCAATAAAGGAATTTTGAATCTTCAATGTTGAATCTTGAAACATCTCACTTACGCCTATGCTAACACTGTAGCAAGCCATTTTGTTCTGACATCTCAACTTTCTGAGGAGCCTTGCAGATGCATCTAGCAATAGGCATGAGGGTATCAATGTGACAAGGCCTGTTACTGCATAAAACCGGGTACTACCTTGTATTGCTTTATCTTCAAAAGCAAAAATAAATACTGACTATCCTAAGATGAAACGTGAATGCTGGGCCTAGACCCCAAAGTTTCCATTGAGTCAGCTTGTCTCTCGCAACACCTTTCACTCAACCTCTACACCTTTTGTTGATTTTACATCCGTGCCACCATTTCCATTTGGAGGGGCGTATTTCTGTCAATGTCGAATACAAAACACGTCCTTCTAAATGAAAACGGCAGCGTGTGAGGTCATGGAAATGTTCTAAAGAATCGCTTCACCAGGACCCAGTTTAGGACACTGCAACGGCTGGATTCGACCTCAATGTATGGCAGTCGACTCCTTTTTACAACATAACCACAAATTGTCTTAATGTCACTTATGCCACCAGCAATCGCCGATGCTCAAATGTCTTTAATGTAAGATTTGCTTATATCCATTTTCCTTAAGCAGCTGTGAGATCAGTTTTTACTTGTCATTAAATAAGCCTGTACATCACAATTCAAAAGTAAAAGTAAAGATGGTGCACGCTCCACAATGTAGCCATGCTCACGACACTTTACAATGACAATTTATTTTCCTGTCCAACAGCAACGCAGAACATTTAGAACACGTCTTGCAGACTGTTAGGCGTGAATATTTTGTTGTTGTTTTTTTCAGAGAGAGACAGAGCTGTCTTGACAGCCAGGTACTCATTATCACCTGAGTCGAATGAGGGAAGCGAAGTAAAGTGCCTTACCTAAGGAAACATCGCCGATGGGTTGCTGTTATGAGCCTGATCGCACACTAGCGAGGCTCTAACCCACGCAGTCACGCCGCTTGTAGTGACCATGGTGAATGCTTCTTGACTCTCGACTCGTGCCGAGATGAGATCACCACTTAGCCATGCAACTGCTGACTGACAGGTCAGTCTCGAAGGTCATACATTCCGGGCGGACCATCTGCGGCCATTCACAACATCCAAAGTAGCGCAAAGTTGGATAAAAAAGTATTAAAGCAATTTTAGTTTACACCAATGGTACGACTTTCCTATGAAATTCTCCATCGTGGAGTAAGCATACGTACTTTTCAATAATATTGAGAAAAAAAACTTTATATAAGATGGCATCCGGCAAACTGGGTAGTTTAATTAACATTCCAGATGGGAAATTAAAGTGACAGTGAATTTCTGTTTGTGTGAGTGTGTGTGTGTGTGTGTGTGTGTGTGCGTGTGTTTTAGCTTAAGCCTTCTCTCGTGAGTTACAACAAGGTTTAAAAAAATATTGTCTACTAAATGTCTACTAGATAAAAAAAAAAATTAAAAATGTAAAATTTCAACACCCATGGGAAAAAAAGGAATTGCATGCAAATATCACTGCCCATGGAAACTATGGGAAAGAAGCTACAAAAAATATATTTTAAGTAAACATAAAAAACAAGCCAATAAATTCATGGATCCATAACATCATCTACATACTCAAAACAAACATACATCATTAGCTGTGACGATTTAAATTATTGCACAAATATTGCAATTGGCGTATCTTAGATTAATTCTTGAATTTATGATAAATTATTCATCTTAATATCCATTTTGATACAGATAATTCTATATTTGTGTTTTTATTATTCAAATTGGATTGATCTAAATCTAGATTTAAATCTATGAATAAGCATAGACCTACTTTTTTATTTGATTTTATCTAGAACGATCATGAATTCCTGCCAGTGTAATTAACACGTACAAATCCAAAAACGACATCACGCACGTTCTTGAGTTGTTACTCAATTTGTATTCAGCTACCACGTTTTTTTCTTGTCTTTGCCTTCAAGTACATTCAAAGCTGTGTGGTCATAGATTCTCTTGGTACCTCTTTGCGGCCTCCAATCTCATTAATTTATTTATTTCCTCTTGCAATGAAAGGGGGAGAAGATAAAGAAACTTAAATCATATTTTGAGTTTCTAACGGATAAGATGTACTTTGTGTATAAGCTTTTAACATCAATAAAACAACATCTTATTGATCCAAACAAAAATAATTCAACGTTGAGATATAATTATGATTCACCGTTTAACTGGCGAAATGCTTTGAATTTTGTACACAGTTCGTTCCATAGAAACTACACAATTGTATCCCTGATCATCGTGCAACTACTGGGTTTTCAAGCATAATGCAATATGTCTTTTGAAAGCTGAGTACTGCCGTGCTCCTACAAAACACATTTTTTTTATTTTGGCGCGAAAAGTTTTTAATTTATATTTCAAAACAACAAGTCCATCTCCAACTTGTGACAAATTCTTGTAATGAAAATCGCCGTAGCTTTAGAATAAATTAGAATATATTAATTTTCAAAACACATTCTTATCAAGCGTGTTCCATCAAAACACATTTGTTTCGAAAAGCTCCATCAAAAGACATTTATTTGTCGCCTTTCTGCAGGAGAGACTAAGTCATCCTCCAGCTTTATGGTTGTAGACAATGCATGGATGAGAAAAACGTAGAGGCCCACGTTCGAATCCCATAAAAGAAGATCCTTATTGGTATGGCATGACTGGTTGATTGATTGATTGATTGAGCAAGCTGGCGATGACGTCATGAGGTCATGGGGTGAGGTCATGAGGTCAGGTTAAATATAAAGTAAAGTTGGTCGCGTACCCATGACTGAGTTTAGGGGAATTAGGGGTAGAACCAATGCCAATGCTTTCCACCCCGACTTTACTTTCGCCAAGTCTAGAAGACCTAGCTACCCATGTATACTGCTGGGTGAACAGGGGGGCCCGAGAAAAATCCACTGCTCGGCTGGGTTCGAACTCGAGCCACCTCGCATGGCTGTCAGCCGCTCTACCAACTGAGCTACCAGGCCACCCAGGTTAGATATAGTTGTACCTAATTGTGTTTGATAGGTGTGGAGTAGTATAATAGGTATCGCTTGGTGATGGTTTGGAGTGATTGATTGAGTGATTGATTGTTTTTGGCATTGATTGATTGATTATTTTGGTATTGCTGTGAGCAATGATTTGGACAGTAGTTGTGGCGACTCAGGGGTCTGTGTACCAACAAAACAGAGTTGAGTGAAGGTGTGTACCGGTCACCAGTGCGTGTATGAAATGGAATAATATGACAAGTCTCATTCTTTGTTGTTGGTATGGAGTGATTGATTGATTGATTGATTGATTGATTGATTGATTGATTGATTGATTGATTGAGCTGCTCATGACGTCATGATGTCATGAGGTGATGTTGAGGTCGGTTAAATATAGTTGTAACTAGCTGTGTTTGGTAGGTATGGATGAGTATAATAGGTATCGCTTGGTGATTGATTGATTGATTGATTGATTTTGATATTGATTGATTGGTTGATTTTGGACAGGATTTGCTTGCTTGATTGATTGGTTGTGGTATTGATTGATTGATTGATTGATTGATTTTGGTATTGGTGTGAGCAATGATTTGGACAGTAGGTGGCGACTCGGGGATCTGTGTACCAACATAATAATACCTTAGTACCGTTCATCGGTGTGTATGAAATGGAATAATATGACTGCATAGTCAGTACCTCTATACCGTGTACAAACCATGCCATACGAGACAACATAGAGGAGACAACGATGAGAGACCAATACAAATAATACAATAATCATGTATACATAATGATAAGAATACAAGTTGAAGGCGGAGCACCCAAGAATAGTACTTTTGTACATTGTTTATCATCACATTGTCCTTGGTTCATTGGAAAAACAAACATCCAAGAGAGAGAGGGGTTCGGTAGAGTACACAAAAAACTATAATGGCTATAATGGCTATCACGCAAATGATATAGGAAATAGAAAAATGAGCTTAACACTTTGTGGGATAGGTTGTTATATACAATAGATCACCAACAATACATTTAATATAAAGGTAAGACAAAGACTTTCTCTGTTGTTGATTGGTAAACATAGTTTTACCTCTGTCCGAAAACCTGTGTTAAAACCACTCCCCACTCTCCCGATTGTCTAAAACATCCTCATGTTTTTGCATTGTCAAGTTATTCTGATTCTTGTTCAGCCACTTGGAGCTACACTTATCTCCCCCTCCCCTTGACAGAAAAAGTCTTAGACGTTAAACCAATGAAGGTATCGTCTGAATACTCGGTCTTAAAGAGACCCGGTGTCCGCTTATCGTACAACACTCGTTTCCTCACATTGTCGATTATCCCAGGGCCGACCAGCAAGTTTGGTTTCTTTGAAAAGTTGTTTATGCGCACTACAGGCCTCTGCGGAAAACCGAAGATCCCACTGAGCATAGAAATCTGGTCGCAACTCATGTCATGCAACCTAGAGTCCAATGTGGGGGCGCTGAGTGCCATGTAGAGACAGTCCGTATCACACTCTCGTAACTGATAATCCTTCCTGTTAACGAACTTGTCTGTGACGTTGTAATGGAATTCAAGCAGACTAAATTTCGCGTACGGGTACACGAAAACTCCTATCTGAATGGGTAGATTCTCTACAAACTTCTTACAAAGCTCAACCTCCACAAGTGTGTCGCTGAATTCGGTTAGCTTCCTAAACTGCATGGTATTGACAAGCACCCAGTGACTTGCTACTAAGTCCCAGCAGGCACCGGAACGCGGTCATGGCAAATGTACACAACTTCACTATGCCTTGCAACGTTAGTAAACGTGCGACAATACCGATCTGTTTCTGTGTCTTCCCCAAGATGCTCTTGGACGGCTCAAAATCTGCAACGCGCCTGGCTAAGATAACAGACTGTCCGAATTCTGTAAAACATGGTTTAGATAGGTACTCAATCAAAAGTGTAATGCTGCTGACAACCAGACCATGTCGCACGCAATTGTAGTAGTAGTAGTAGTAGTAGTAGTAGTAGTAGTAGTAGTAGTAGTAGTAGTAGTAGTAGTAGTAGTAGT
>JAOYNN010301718.1:0-10125 GCA_025770095.1 Goniobranchus kuniei
ACAATGTCTTGAGGTGGGGGTGGGGGTGGGGATGGTGATGGTGTGGAGATAGAAAGCATGAGATTTATGAAATCCAATTTTGTAACAACTTGGAAAACAATTAAACAATTTTGCAATGTTTGAAAGAACTTTCTGAAATTTTCTGTATTTATTTTAATAACAAACCGCTTTTCTAGTTCTTCCGGATCTTGCATATTTTCTTGTTTAGAAGGTCGTTTTATCTGTATACTGTATAATAATATTTTGTTCACCATCTTCACCTTCCTACCCCACTCCCCCTTTATTTCATTCAAACTGTGAGATAGATCTTAACCTTTCCTACACCTTTTTAAGTGATATACTTTAACCTATTGAATACATTAATTTATCTCAGCTATCTCTTATCGTTTATACTCTTGTCACCCACCCACTCCTATTACAACACTTGACCTTCATAATACAATTAAGGATACTTCAGATAGATGGTTAAAAATGAGTCTTTTGATTAAACACAGCTTAAATAGCAAGTCAGCTCTACCTTGCCCCATCACCAAATAATTAAAGAAAGGTCCAAACTTTTGAGGATGGAAAACTTTTCTAGTCGATAAAGATCTAGATCTAGATCAAGATGAGACCTTGCCCGGCAAAAATTGCAGCCCCCCACAGGGTTGCCAGATTGTCACAGATGTTTCATCCCAAATCGGCCTCGAAAACAAATGCCAAAAAGGTCCAAAATGTGCCAAACATTATACGTCTCCAAATTTGTATGAATCCGGCTCTAAATCTATCTGTCTATTTATCTGTCTGTTTAGCTATCTATCTATCGCTATCTATCTATCTATCTATCTATGTATCTATCTATCTATCTATCTATCTATCTATCTATCTATCTATCTATCTATCTATCTATCTATCTATCTATCTATTTATATATATAGCGGGTAAACAAAAAAAGCTATAATAAAACAAATCAACAACAAAAACCAAAACAAAACAAAACAAAACAAAAACTACAAAAAAAACAAAACAAAACAAAAACAAAATGCGCCCAACTTTAAACGATAAAATCTCCGTTTATATTCATTTATTTGCAAGATACTTTAAGAGGTAACTAGAACCATTAGATTTGGGTACTATGCGCATATTTCAATAGGTTTGGTAGATAAACAAGATAAATACAGTCATTTTAGCGAAGTGGGTGAAACAAATTCAATATCGAGCAACATGAACTCGACCTGTTACTTGCAGATTACTGCTTTGTTGATTAATTGAGCCGCTGTCTTCTTGAATTTCCTGTCTCTGTTTCTTTTTCCAGGTTGATATAGCTTTTCTGGTATGATTTAAAGTTATTTTGTCCCAGCACATTAGAATTTTTTGTCTTGGAGATTCCTCTTCGAATGAGCCACGCCCCTCTCTACCCATTTTACTTGTAAAGAGTTTCAATAACTGCTCTAACCATAGCACACTAGATTCGAGAGCTATATAGATCTAGATCTATTTCCGAAACTCAACATGTAGATCTAGAATCTAGATCTAGAATTTTCAATCACTTATCAATGAGAAAAGTGGTGTAAATTCAGCACATGTAAGTATTCAAAATAAATGCGCGTGAATGAACACAATTTGCTTGCGGCTTAATAATCAAAGGCATAACAATCAGTTTAAAATTGAAAAATGTCAATCTTTATCACCTGCCTTCCGCAAACTATGAAGTGGATTGAATCAACCGTTGCGGAAATCTAGATAGCCGACAGAGAGAATCGTTTTAACATAAAACTTGAAGCGTTGCAAGGTGTCCGTGTTGAAACCTTACTCGCCGCTTCAGTGAACGGAAAGCTCGATATTTCTATTTAGGACATCATCTAGTAAAATATTCACATCTCGCAAGACACTTAAGATATTAATGTAAACTTTAGAGGGCACGTTGATAAGATATTGAAAATAGTGTGAGCAAATTATGAAATGAAATCGTTCAGGGTATTGATGTAATTAAGGCCAGGCTCACATAGAGCGTCACCCAACATGCGCCTATATGCATCACTGTTGAGTAGACACGTCGAACATCACACCTCACACGTTATCTGATCACATAGGCTCCATCATTCCCTCACGGCACGCCTGCCATTTCAAGAAAATGGATTCCTCCGATGAAGAGGCTCTGTTCACAATCGTTTTATTAACAAAAAGCTCCAAAAAAAGAAAAAGCGCACCCATTGGTGGCGTATACATTTTCTGCTTAGACCATCAAGAGGCGAATTTCACCGAACTGTTTGTTTCTTGATGAAGCGCAAAGATGAGATAATAAAAAAAAACAACAAAACAAACTATTTGCGCATGTCTTACCATGGGGTTCCAAAGTAATGGGATAGCCCCTCACTAAGTCAATTATTGACTTTTTGTAGTCGTCCATGTTTATTTTAAAACAGCAGCTCCAACAACACAAGTTTGCTAGGCTTAGGCTTAACACAGTTCTATTGTAGGCTAGTGCGTGACAAGACACTCCCTCTTTCCGTCACGCTACTACATACGTGACGGCATGACTAGCATGACGCAACAGCTTATGTGAGAAGCCCAGTAAAAAATTATAGTCACCGTTTTGGCGACACACATGACCGTGTTTATTCACGCGCGTGACGTATCGGGTGACGCTCTATGTGAGTTTGGCCTAAGCTTCAAAGTTTGGCGCGTTTTTTTGGTCCACCCTTTAATATTATATTATATATACTGGGTGGGAGAAGAAAAAACGCGCAGGACTTCGTCATCATATTATGGTGATCTATTTACGACAGAAACCTGAAATTTTCAGAGGTTCTAGAATAATTCATTTCTAATTGGTTAAAAATGTTTCATTTCCATACATAGCTGGAGACAAAAGTTATGACAAAATTAGTAAGCGTGATATAAAAATGGCAAATGTCAAGGAAAAGGCAGTCTCTTATAAATTTTAGTAGTCGATATGATCTATGGGTCCACCTTTTTGCTCTATCACCTTTCTGATAAGCATCTTCCAGGAAGATATCGATGTTCTGATCTCATCAAGAGTTAAATCTTCCCAAGCTCTGATTATTGCTTGTTTCAATTCTTCCATATAAAGCGGTCCTTTCCATCCCGAATAAACTAACTCTTACTAGGAAATTCTTTCACTATTCGGGACCCGCTTCGGCCTTTCTCGTTATGGAGAAGTTTGATTGTCGCCCTGTCAATTTCACTAAGCTTCATGTTCAGAGAGATGGGCCTATATCTAGTTATTGATAATGTTTAGGTCTAGATCTAAGATTTAGATGTAGGCTTAAATCTAGACTTGTTACACACCTTAAAACAGCAATTAGCGTTTGAATTTTAACTTTCCTAAGAGACTTCTCAATAAGATACAATCTAGATTAACTAATGAGAAATTGTACATAATGTTTTTTTTCTCACTCTTCTTAGCAGACGACAATAATGAATGATAACGAAGTGATATATGATAGACCAAACAGGGGTGAAAGTATTGTAGTATTCCACGCTCAGGGAATAACTGATAATATGCTCCTTCAGAATACATAAAAATGAGTTAAGGCAAGGTTGATAAGGGTTTTTCTAAGCATGTTAGTAGAAACATTAAAACATGTGAACATGCTGGATTCGATTTTTCTAAAAATGAAGATGTAGATTGATAATAGGTTCGAAATGGTATGTATGATTTTTTGCCTAGATCTATGCAAATTCAAAGGAGTTATAGTGCTGCAAGGTCCAGCACAGTTTTTTTTCTCCCACCCAGATGGAAAAGCTGGTTTCATTACGATACATTGGGCCATCAAGTGTTTAGAAAGGAAGAAATGCATGGAAATCAACAAAAGTTCACAAAAGTGACATCTGACCTGCAGCCTAGTGATTAAGCTTAGCCTAAACAAGGCTAAGGCCTAGGCCTTTAAGTCATTTCTAATAACCATGTGGGTGGAGGAATCAAAATCAACGAGAAAATAGCTTTTATTGTGAGAAAGAAGAATTATGGCTTTACAAAGAAAAACTAAAATGGGTTGTCCATTTTTATACCAAAGTAATTTTCAAAAAGTCCCCCCAAAAATCCCGAACTCCCAAACAAAATTTCGAGTGCCAAATACTTTCAAAAGTTGCCAAATTCGAGGAGTTTGGGAGTAAAAATTCAAAGTCCGGCAAACCGGGCTCGCAATGTTTATCTTTCCAGTAGGCCATTGCGCTCTGGCGTCAAACCTAACTTTACTATGACGGCCATGACTTGTCATATAGATGCAGAAAATTAGCTTTATTATGGTGGCTATACCTTGTCACATAAAAGGCGAAAGATAGCTTTACTATGGTGACCAGGACTTGTCATATAATGCCAAAAATAAGCTTAATTATAATGGCCATGGCTTGTCATATAGGTGGCAAAAATCAGCTTTACTATGATGGCCCTGACTTGTCATATAAATGCCGAAAATTAGCTTTACTATAATGGGCATGACTTGTCATATAGATGCCGAAAGTTAGCGTTACCATAATGGCCATGACTTGGCATTTAAATGCCGAAGGTTACTTTCACAATAAAGACTATGGCTTGTCATATAAATGCCGAACGTTAGCTTTACTATAATGGCCATGACTTGTCATATAGATGCCGAAAATTAGCTTTACTTTAATGGCCATGGCTTCTCATATAGATGGCAAACTTAGCTTTACTATTATGGCCATGGCTCGTCACATAAACGCCAAAAATTAGCTTTACTCTAATGTCATAGAGATAGTCATATAGATGCCGAAGATTAACTTTACCATAAGGGCCATGACTTGCCATATAGATGGCGAAAATTAGCTTTATCATAATGGCCGTGACATGTCATATAAATGCCGAAAATTAGATTTACTATTATGAACATGATTTGGGATATAAATGCCGAAAGTAAGCTTTACTATAATGGTCATGACTTGTCATATAAATTCCGAAAGTTAGCTTTACTATAATGGCCATGACTTGTCACATAAATGCCGAAAATTAGCTGTTTTACTATAATGGCCATGACTTGTCACATAAATGCCGAAAATTAGCTGTTTTACTATAATGGCCATGACTTGTCATATAAATGCCGAAAACTAGCTTTACTATAATGGCCATGAATTGTGATATAGATTCCGAGATTTAGCTTTACTATGATGGCCATGGTTTGTCATATAAATGCCGAAAATTAGCTTTACTGTAATGGCCATAACTTGTCATTTAGATGTCCAAAAGTTTTAGCTTTACTATAATGGTCATGTCTTGTCATATAAGTGCCGAATATTAGCTTTACTATAATGGCCATGACTTGTCATATAAATGCCAAAAAAGTAGCTTTCTATAATGGCCATGAGTAGTCATATAGATGCCGAAAATTAGCTTTACTATAATGGCCATGCTTTGTCATATAGGTGATGAAAATTAGCTTTACTGTAATGGCCATGATTTTTCATATAGATGCTGAAAATTAGCTTTACTATGATGGTCATGACTTGTCATATAAATGCCAAAAAGTAGCTGTACTATAATGGACATGAGTAGTCATATAGATGCCGAAAATTAGCTTTACTATAATGGCCATGATTTGTCATATGGATTGCGAAAATTAGCTTTACTGTGATGGCCATGACTTGTCATATAGATGGCGAACACTAGCTTTACTATGATGTCCTTGGCTTGTCATATAGATGCTGAAATTAGTTTTACTATGATGGCCATGGCCTGTCACATAAATGCCGAAAATTAGCTTTACTATAATGTCATATAGATGCCGAAAATAAACTTTACTATAATGGCCATGACTTGTCATATAGATGCCGAAAATTACCTTTACTATTATGGCAATGATTTGTCATATAGATGCCGAAAGGTAGCTTTACTATAATGGCCATGACTTGTCATGTAGATGCCGAAAATTAGCTTTACTATAATGGCCATGACCTGTCATATAAATGCCGAAAGTCAGCGTTAGTATTATAGCCATGACTTGTCATATAAATGCCGAAAATTAGCTTTACTTTAATGGCCATGACTTGTCATGTAAATGCCGAAAATTAGATTTACTATTATGAACATGATTTGTCGTATAAATGCCGAAAGTTAGCTTTACTATAATGTCCATGACTGGTCATATAAATTCCGAAATTTAGCTTTACTTTGTGATGGCCGTGGTTTCTCATATAGGTGCCGGAAATTAGCTTTACTATATTGGCCATGACTTGTCATAAAGGTGCCGAAAATTAGCCTTAATATTCTGGTCATGACTTGTCATATAGATGCCGAAAATTAGCCTTACTATAATGGCCATGATTTGTCATATAGATGCCGAAAATTAGCTTTATTATGATGACCATGACTTGTGATATAAATGCCAAAAATTAGCTTTGCTATGATGGCCATGACGTGTGATATAGATGCCGAAAATTAGCTTTACTATAATGGCCATGGATTGTTATTTAGATGCCGAAAATTAGCTTTACTATGATGGCCATGACTTGTGATATAGATGCCGAAAATTAGCTTTACTATAATGGCCATGAATTGTTATATAGATGCCGAAAATTAGCTTTACTGTGGATGCCATGACTTGTCAAATAAATGCCGAAAATTGGCTTTAGTATGTTCATGCACTAATCATAATATTATGCTGTTTTATTTTTCTGTGTAAAAGTTCTGCAAAAAGTTGGATTTACGTTCTTGAGGCCGCCCACAGGGTGAAAGGAAGCTTAAAACCTATCAGCGCTGAAAGGTATAAGAATTTCGCTAGGAAAACCAACTAGCCCCACACAGACGCCACTCCCTATATGCGCAGGTAAGTTCACCTCAGCAGCTACACCTTGATCGGATTGAAGACCCCATTCTAAATGCTGCCGAAAAGTTGACATGGGCTCGTCTCAACCACCGTCGCAATGCTGTGTGACGTCACGGGCTGGACTATGGCAATTTGAAAGTTGATATACCAAACTGTGTTCTTCAAGAAGAACAAAACTGATAACATTTTCTTGATCAGGGTCGTCAAGTTAGGAGGGCCCCCGAGCAGAATTTGGTTTAATCAATAATTGAGAAAGGTCAAGGGCAGCTGTCACCGTCGAGGCATCCTCTGTGTGGGGTCAAGGCTGAGCTGATCAGCACCGGTGTCAAACGTTTTAAGGCGCCTATAAGCACAACGTTCACCCTGTGATCAGCATCAAATCGCCTATGCCTATGTAGATCGGCGCCTAAAACCTTCCTCACTCGACGCTAATTAGATCGCCGCCAAAAGCCTACCTCTCTATATCGTGTGTGTATGATTTGTTTGTCTTTGTACGGTGGTTTATGCACAAACAATTAATGGTACAGTGTATTAATTGTTTTGCTCTCTCCCCACTACACGAATTGGACCAGATCCTTACAAGCATACTCCCTATTCTTGCCTCAATGACTCATTTATTTCCTTTGCAGTCATGCCTGCACTTTCATACTATTTGTCTTCTCCATTATTTTCTTTTGTGTGTTTCTGTTTATGATAATATTATTCATCCTATGCCCCCCCCCCAACCCTGGGCTCTCTGTCTGTCTTCCTGTCCACCACTCAATGCCACTGTCTGTCATTTATCTATTTAACTATCTATTCGCATGTCTGTCTATCTATGTGTTTACTTCACCGCCTCCCCCCCCTTCAACACACACACATACACACAAACACCCTTATTTTCCTCTGTATATGAGTATTGTCATTAAACCTTTTGCACTAACTGAAAGAAATTCAGGCTATTAAATAAAAGCAATTACTTACTCTGTTCCACCCGAAATGACTCAACAGCTGTTTATGTAATAACCGTCTGTAAGTTGTTCTTTTCTTTACTTTATTTGATATGCCGAATATAATTGCAGAAGACATGTAGGGATAATGAGAGGGGAAGTATTTGGAAGGAGACATGTCATTGTAATATATCCACTGGATTCGTAATACATGGATGCTTGTCATGAGATCAAACGCGTAACTTATATACATACAATGTGACAATTTTTAGCCTGGCATTTTGTAGTAAGCCTTAATACCAGCTGAAAGATGAGTTTTTTTTTTAAAACATCTTAACGATTGGATCGGTAAAAGGAATGATTATTGCGTTTAGAGACTTTCTTTTTCTGGATGTTTTTTGTAGCCGTTAAGATATTCATGCTTAGATTAATAAAATACATCTCTTCAACAGCATTATATTTGGACATACATATAATTTAAATGCCAGACCGCTTCAGCTTTAAGAAGTTGATTTCCATTGGAAATACAAAACCTACTCGATGAAAACAAAACCAAAGATACAATTCCAATACCCGATCACAGTTACTGAATGCAAGTGAAACATGGAAATCCAACTATAGAATAGCGGACGCACATTTTATGCATGAACATTTAATACTTGTATTCGTTTTTATCGTATTTTTCACACCAAGAAACGGACTAAATTCTTCCAAACATCTAAGAATTGAATGAAAAGCATGTTGTCTGAAGGGATTGATGCGTCAAAATAGTACTTTGTTCTCAAATTTGGCGAAATGTTGCAAAACAAGATTCTGGCCATCATTAAATTATTCTTTTAAAACGCGCAATCAGTAAAGCTGAAATAAGCTGTGTGGAATTGCAGCTATTCCCTCCAGGTAATGATGAAGTTTCATAGAGTCCAGTTCACAAATTTGTTCTAAACATTTTACAACATTTTACAAACACCATCTATAGTATATAGATCTTTTCGGTAGATTGGATAATTTGTTTCCGCCATTTTGAAATTCAACACCTAACCACAATGGAACCGAGTACAATGGACCAGATTGTCTGCCTTTATCTTTAACAAAGCAACGTTCACTGTTCCAAGTACTCAAAACTCGATTTCATTCTTGTTAATATCTAGATTCTAGAAATGAAGATATAAGTTAGTCTGAAACGTATAAAACATAATGTAGATCAAGATCAGTTGCTAAGATAGAAAAGAAATACGATTTCTACTACATGTACTTTGGGAGAGGGATTTCTGCTTATAGTATTACTAGTAGAGGTCCCCGGCTTTGCACGGATTAAAATACCAGGATCTACAGATCTAGAGATTCTTGATTAGATTTAGATCTAGATAATCTAGATGTACATCTAAACCTATAAAATAGGTAACATCTCGAAGAGAGATCTCGAAGTTTTGATCCCGACGATCACTGAATAATAAGATTATAGCCTATCTTCACATTTGACAAAGCGGCCTATCACCATATCAAAACTGATTTGAAGAAATGAAGTGTCTTTGTTTTAAAAAACAGTGGCACACTTGGCTTATCTTACCTTGGTAAGTGAAGCTAGTCCCGAGCGGAAGTTAATAGGCCTAATTGTAATAGACCTAGTTTCGAGAATGATATTACAATATTTTGCAGAGATGGTCAGTGTGAGTCGCATCTTAATAAAGTAAAGATTATATCATTTGTTGGTGGACTTTTAAATACTTGACGAGACGCGGACACGAAGACAGACTATATCAATATCTGCGTAAAATATGAAGGCTATTGATTAAGTATGAAAGGAGGATTTTGGATGGAGGAGTTGGCATTGTCGTAAAGTTTGCTCTTATAATATTAAGATAAAGCATCGAGATTGTGATGTGATCCTCTCATCAAGATTGTTCATTAGATTGTTCAAGAATGATTCATATACCAATAGGTCACATGGACACAGGAATCCAAGGATTATCAAAAATATCGTCTGCACTTTCTTGTTCTTTACCGCCAAACGTCTGATCCATTCAACATCATTGGGGCGAAAAGAGTTGCCTCGTGCATAACCTTCAAAGAACAATAACTCGTTAATCCGCATGGGGGCGTATCATAACGCAGCGTCTGCGGCGGCAGGGGAGGTTGATTGGCGACACTTTTAAGAATTTTCTTTTCTTTAGAGAACTATTACAAGTTTGTCTGGGAATGCCGCGTTATAACGGGGCTGCCACAATTGGTTAGCTTCTATCCTATACAATTAGAAAGTTACAACGGAAAATAACTGCGGTATCTTACTTTTCGGTTTATTAAAATGAATAATGAAAACACAAATAATAAACAATTAACTACTACTACTACTACTACTACTACTACTACTACTACTACTACTACTACTACTACTACTACTAATACTACTACTA
>JAOYNN010301829.1:0-10125 GCA_025770095.1 Goniobranchus kuniei
AGAGAGAGAGAGAGAGAGAGAGAGAGAGAGAAACAGAGGTAGTAAAAAAAAAAATTCAGAGGAACAGAAGTTGCATTAAAAAAAAAACCCAATAAGCATAGCAATATAAGATAACTTAAAGGCCTCATGGTGTGAATGCGATAACCATCCACATTTTCAATCACCCTTTCTGTACCCAAGTACTCAGTCCATCCAGACAACAAAAGTGACCCTGATATTACTTTTAAGTCACGCAATGCTTCCACAAAGGTGGGTGAGAGGAGACAAGTAGTGGTTTTACAGTGAGAAATGGCCTTAAGGACATGCAAAACCCACCCATCCAGACATTGGCTGTCTGGATGATCACGTGAGGTAAAAGAGGCCATGATGACTAAGAAAAGTTTATTTTAAGTGGAAAGAGAACTATTAATGTTTATTTAAAGAGGACATTAATTAGTAGACTTATAATGAGGAAAAAATGGGATATGACAAATGGTTTATTTTAAATGAAATTTTGTCATAAGCGAGTTTATCTTAAGTGGACTCCACTTAAAGCTGAAACTAATCACTAAAACTCAAATAACATAAATGACATCAAATGTCAAAATCTTCTAGGTACAATGTAAAACTATTTATGGACAAATCTCACCTCAGACATTAGTTTAAAGTTAGCATCATCTTTTTCCCTTAGCTGTTGAAGAAGGCGTGTGTTTTGCTCCTGCATGTCTTCAAATGCTTGACCGGTCACATCAAGGTCATTTAAAAGAGCTTCCTCTCTCTGAATACAGGGAAAATAGTAAAAAAAAAACATGAAGCCTTTCAGAAATAGAAAATTCCAAGCAGATATTCAGAAAGAGAGAGAGAGATGAGGATCAGGAAGTTTTATCATTTTATTTTGTGGTTTTTAATGTCATTTTTCAAAAATGTAGGTTATCACAGCAACAGTGCTATTTTGACATGTTTATGTACGGTCACAGATAAGCCATAAGGTATGGCATAATTCAAGTGATTCATCCAGTCACAATATACCTACACTGGGCTGACCAGTCTTAGAACTGTTCCAATAATGCTGAGTGCCAAGCAAGACATTTAATAATTTGCAATTTTAAAGTCTTAAGTATAACTCAGTTGGTGTTCGACCCAGTGACCTACTGGTTACGAGACAGACGCTCTACCACTAGGCCATTGGACCGGTACCAGACATCGGTGTCGGTGGCTAAAGTGATCCCATCTCGACATGAGTCAAGAGTCAAGAGGCATTCACCCTGGTCAGTACAAGCATGCGTGACCGAGTGGTTTCAAGCCTCGCTAGTGTGCGTTCAGGCTCATAACGTAAGTCATTGGCGTTGTGTCCTTGGGTAAGGCACTTCACTTCGCTCACCTCACTCAACTCAGGTGTGAATGAGGAGTACCTGGCCATTAAGACAGCGCTGTCTCTGTCTGAAAAAATGTATGCCCACCTAACAGGCTGCAATTGCTGTTGGTCAGGGGGGTAAAATTGTAAAGCACCCTGAGCATGGCTATGCCGTGGAATGTACGTTATATAAATGCCATCTTTACTCTTTAACTTTACAAGGAAGAAGATAGAGTTAACCAATGAGAGATTGTTTGAAGTTGGCAGTCAGCAGACAGAGAATACAGTGGAACCTACTATGTTGAAGATTTATAAAATTTTGTACCTTGATAATGCAATATAACATATAAATAGGTGGGGGGAAAAGGGAATACGAAATAAATAGTGTCAATATGTTTTAAAGGGTATATGGATCATGAGCATGCGTGTGTAAGTCAATGAGCGTATTTGTTCTATATCTTAAATGCAGATTAACTGATTAATCAAGGACACCTAACCTGTTTTTGATTGGATAGATTTTTCTGTAGCTCGATAATTGTTTCTTCCATCTTCTTAATCTTCCTCATTGCCTCCTCATCTGCAAGCTTCCTTCGTTCCCGTCTCTCGTTCTCTTGCATTCGTTTTATGTGAGCTTTTAAATCATCCACTTCCTGTCTGGCTTTTTTCTCTGCTGACATCAACTGGAAAATTGGTATGACATGACAAGAGAGTTAACAATATCATGGGTCGCTAAGTTTGTAGATAGTGTTAGTTTTCCTGACAATTTTTTCATCAGAAAAACTTTAGGAAAATCGTTTCAATCAAAAAAGACACTAGACATCCGTTGAACGAGCACATTACAAAATCTAGACAAAAAAGACATGAAAGATACATCTCCATAAGTACCAAAACAGAGCATCATTTAAATTCTTTTTTACCTCCAGGAGAAACACTTTTAAGCAAAAATATGTTTGTTTGACGTATACATTTTCCTTATTATTTCTACAGACATTTTTATCCAATATTTAGTACAATATTTGATTTGTTACTTCCTGTCATATGTCTTTGTGATAACTTTATAACACGTCTGAAAATGAATTTCACTATGAGGATGAATAAAGTACTTTTGAATTTGAATTTGGAAGTAATTTGACAGCTTGCAATGAAATATTGTGATGATTTAGAGGAATTTAAAAAAAAAAAGAAAAAGAAATCAAGTCAAATTATACATTCTAGGGACTCTAAGACATCCTCTTCATTTTCATTCAGTATGGCACTGTGAAATCCTGTCTAGATCCCTGACATGTTGAAATCAAAGGAGGCGTACAACACCTTTGAATGCAAGCACAAGACCAAACACACTGAATGTCACTCATGATGAAGATAACAAGGACAGTAAGCTATCAGATCCAAAAACCAGACTGTGGGAGGACCATAAGTAACTGTGAGTAAATCAAGAATATCAAGTAAGAGAAGAATAGTATCAAAGAATAAAATTCAATTTTTGGCATGGTGCCTTACCTGTATCTTATCTCTCTGCTCTTTTGGAGCAGCTTTGTAAGTATCCAAGAGAAGTTTCAAGTCCCGAACATTGTCTTGAGATTTTCTGAAACAAAACGTAAGATTTATGGATGAAATAAAATCAGGATATAGACAGCAGAAATGTCCCATTTTTGCTTCTTTTGGAACTTTCAAAAACTTTCTTTACATGCATTTTTCTTGATCAGAAAATCCCAATTCAGGTTCAACACAAGTCGTCTGTTTCATACAATCTTTATCCTTTGGTAGGCAATTTATGTCACTCGCCCTTTCTGGCAAGGTGAGATGTAAAAGAAGATGATGAAAGAAGAAAGTTCATAAAGAATTAATTCTGCCAAGCCTATTCTTTCTATGGTTGCAGATCACTAAGAGTTTGTTCACATGGAAGATTTCCAATAGGAAAATTGGAATTTATTGTCCATTTTTATCTTTCAATGTATTAACTCACTGAACACAAATACAGAGTATGCTTGGTAATCCCTGTCTGCTGTTGAGTACAGATACCAAGTATACTAGGTATGGCAAATAAGAGAAGCTAGGGTTTATTCTGGTCCAACTTTCAGTAGTAAAAAAAAAAGTATACATTATAATAATACGTAACATTACAAATGAGAAGTACTCGAGGTTTAAGTACATGTAGATATGGATGAAATGTTTTGATGTTATCATTATATTTAACTGTCTTGCAGCTATCTTGAAAGTGTTGGAAAACAGTCAGTTGCCCGTGTGCAGTGTAAATTCAGGCCCAGTGCTCAGTGACTTAATAAAGCAATGTGCTGGTTCGAAAATATAAAAATCCTTTTAAAATATTATAAGAACTTTATAGATATCATCCTTTCCCCTTGCTATAGCTCAACTCCAATAATATCTGTTCGAATGAATGCTAATAACTGTACACTAGGACAAAAGGTGACATTTATATTTTAATGTATAATATTTTTGTATTTAATTGTTTGTCTGACTATGTGTCCAAAATGTACAACCTATCCTTTTTTAACCAGATCTTCATTGATTTTTTATACATGAATATCTATATATGAAATTGTATGGTTACGAGTGAAAAGGATCCATAGTTTGCAATCATTCTGGAAATTTTTATCTTGTGTCCTCAACTCTTCTACGCTATCCCTTCTATTTCTACATCCACAATCCACACATCAGGAAAATTCCAAACAACGAACAACCCAAAAAATCTCCCAAAAACTGCACGATCAAGATGATGGAACTTACTTAAGTTGATTACGAAGCTCCTTGACCAGTTCTGAGTCACTTTTGCCATTTTTAAAATCCCGAAATTCTGCCTCCTCTTCCTCCTCTTTCTTTATCAGCACATTTGTGGCGTCCCAGGGTTCCTCTTTCTTGACTTCCATCTGGGTGGTGGCCCCTTGGCTACCAGACACAGGCTGACCAATCCCAGGCTCTGTTTTTACTGGTGATGATGCGGTCTCCTCTTTAATGGAGACAATGCCTTCCTTGCTGTCACCACTACTGCTTGCTGGTGTACCAGACACAGGGGATGGAGCAGAGGTGGTGGAGGAAGCAGAGATGCCAGGTGTTGTGGCAATAGATGTTGTTGTCCCTGTGGGAGTGGTGGATGAGGCCTGAGCTGAGCTTGGAGAAGTGGTGGCCAGTTCTTGTTTCAACTGAACAAAAGAAGTCCAGAAATCATAATTTTAATGTAGTTGCTGCCATATCTTCAGTCAATGATGTGCAAGGTTAATCCACTTCAAGGTATCAATTGCCTATTATTTTGTCAAAAGATTTATCAATTTACCTCACGTTACAATAAAGTTGATCTCAATTTACTATTTTCTGAACTTGAAATATCAACTTTAAGAGAAAGAAAGGGAGGCTATTTCCATTTGAATTACAACATTTAGTTATTTTAATCCTGTTATTATTGTTGTCTTGTTGGCCGGCAGAAGGTTTGGTCTGAGATCTTTTTTTTAACTGACAGGCAATCTATTGCTTGAAGCATATTTGTTAAGAAAGATCTTCAGACATTTGAATTTGCTCACTTGTCAGAGACGTCAAATGGAATTTCTTATGTAAGAAGACATACTGTAATTTGCTTTACCTTATAAGTCTCTGCTTGGGATTCCCGTAACCTTCGCTTGTATCTTGCAGCTTCCATTTTCAATTGCTGATTATGGTTCTGTAAACTCTGGATTAGATTTCTCATTTCTCTGTTGATTGTCACTGTTGTGTAATAAAGCATAACCCATCATTCAAAAGAGGTATAAAAATTATTACAACTTATGCATAAAATAATTCCCACAACCACATTACATCCAAGCATTCATTTCTTTTTGGGTTTTTTTATTGCAGCACTGAAAAGATCTTTCAGTCCTCCAACAGGAGAACGAGATATCCTCAAACGCAATAGTTAGAGGAATATTGAGAGAAATGAAAAGGCATAGCATGTTCTTGCGATTAAGAAAAAATGTTGACAAATAATGATTGTTAGAGATAACTGATGATCATTCTTTTAAATGACTATTGGAAGTGAACAGAAACATTTTCTGTCTCGGAAGCCCTCTTCCCTCACAGCAATTCATGTAATCACAACTACCCTCTCCCCATCACTTACCGAGTGTTAAAACATAACACATCAGTTGTATTCACTTTGGATTAAGTCTTAGAGAAAGATAACTTTCTAAAATCACTGAAAACCCAAATCCAAGATTATGACAATATCCAATGCATCCCCTTAATTGGAAAAAAATCCAACAACAAAAAACCAACAACACAGGCATGCAAAAACCCCTTAAAAGTTTCCGAATAGGACATCACATTGCTTCTATGTGTATGAAAACTTTTTAAGGGCAATAAGAACAATTTTGTCACAGATACTCCGCCCCCTCGGATTCCCAACAAAGTCTCCCAATCACAAAAGATGCAAATATCAACAATTAAAATAAGAAAGATGGAACCAAATCAGCAAAACTGTGGACCTTGTCATCTCAAATGTTAATCATTTTCTAGATGGTTTGGTCACAATTCACAGAAAACCACTGGACAGGCAGTAATAGTTTAAAAGCAACGTCATTACAGTGGTCGTCGCACCCTCCAAGTTCGTACTCAACCAAAGGACCACTACAACGATGCCAGTAGAAATCCAAAATTTTTTTCCCCTTCCTTCTGTTTCTAAAAAAAAAGCGACCCATTGAAAGAGGGACCATTAGTTGTAAAATCCCATACAACGAGAATGCTTTGCGTCAGAGATGCCTTGAATGAGTGAAATAATGATTTCTCACCCTATTCATTTTGCATGGTAGATGGTCCTATATTCTTTTATTCCCCAAGTGAGATTCAGCCTACAGAAAAGCCTGACAATGCCTACGCTGTTTTGCGTGTATGTGTTCCATTGTCATGAGTGTGTTTCCTGCATGTTGAAAAGGCGAGATAAAGACTTGATGATAGCCAGTCTAGGCTGGCTGAGTGAGTATGGGTAAGAGGTTGGCTGGCTTCATTGGGCAGGAAACACACTACACCTAACCTACCATTCTGAGGTGGCCTAATCTTGGAAAGAATCAAATAACTTTACATGTAACACATCTACATGTATTGACCCAACAGCTGTGTCCCTTCTTTTCTTTATTAATCAATAGTTTGTTGCTCACATCACATATAAACAAAGGTCTCATACAACAAGATGATTTCCCCAGTCCTGATAACCTCTTGTGCGGCATCACTGTATATGTTTTTTATTAACAAAACAAAAAAAAAGATGGCAATACTACGAATAATCAGTCTAATAATAATAATATAATATCTTAAAGGCACATACAGTTCTGATCATTGGCAGCCATTGCCTGCTCAAACTCAATCCTGAGCATATCATATTCTTTCCGTGTCTGAGCCAAGGAGTCCTCCACTTGCACCATCTCTGTTCGAAGTCGCTTTTGACCCTCTAATTCATCAATCTGATGGATGGGTGAAAGGAATATAATTTACATTAATTCACATGCAATGGGTAAAATAAGGCAGTTAAAGTTTCTGTAAAATACTCTACCGCCTCCTGAAACACTATGTTATTCTGATAAAGCTTCACTTTTCCCTCCTCTGTAGTGGATACCAGAAGACTTTGAATTTGGAAAAGGTTTCAGACTATATGCTGCTCAGGACTACAAGGCCGACCCACTGATTTTTAAGAGAAAAATCATCATCTCCTAAAATAGGCTGCAGTGGACCAAAAGCCACAGGACTTTAAAAAATCAAAACAAAGTAAGATAATGATAATAATAATAACAGCAGTAGACTAGTGGAAATAAATAAATCTAGGCTAGTGTGAATCCTCCTTTACAGTACCATCTTTTATTCCATTATGCTCCAGAAAGATAAAAAAAACAATTTGCTGGAAGAATGCTCAACACGTCACCTGCCTGACAGTGACTCAAAGAAATGAAACAAATCCTATCATTAGCCGGACCTAAAAATTAGCTGCAGGGCCGACGGGCGGAGAAAAAAAGCCATGGCTTACAGTCTAAAAATTATAGTAAAAGTGTTGTCTTTTCTATATCTTCCAAATCAAAGATGAAAACAAAAAACCCCAAACAAAATGAATGCCTATCTTTAAGGTTCCAGACAAAGGTCCAAACATTCAACCTACCTCCATCTGTTCTATCTGTCTTCCATGGTTATTTTTATTGATAGTCATCTGATTACGGATCTCCTCCAGCTGTGTGCGGATTTGCATGCTTTCATTGTACAGTACCGAAAACTGAGACTGTAGACATTTGTATTCCGTGGTAGCCAGAATGACATTTTCTGGAAGGTGTTGCAGCTGTGGGAGATATAAATGATGCAAAATATAGTGTAACAACCTCTTGATTAGAAAATGGTTATGGTCAACAAGGCTTCTTGAACAGTAGGGCAGATAGAAAGAGATTTGAGACCTTAAACTAGGTATCACAAACTGACTATCTCACACGGTTGAAAGCGACGGCCTAGTGTGAGAAAGGCGAAAAATACTCACAATTCAACCAGTCGCTCTATTGCCATCAAAATAAAATTTTGTGTTCTAATTAAGCAGTCTTCTTTTTTTATCTTCCGTTTTATTATCATGCCTTTTTATTCACATTTAATATCCCTATATCGCTGATATTCGTCACGGTAAAGTTTAGATTTACCCTCGCTCCTGGCCACACCATACTGACAAAAATAATTACTGCTCCATTGGAAGTTGACAGATCGGCAAATGGTTTTCACCACCAGAAAATGGAGGACTTGAGCTTTACATTGGGACTCTGGCAGAATTAGAGGGGCAGGAACCCTCGAACCTTTTATTTCTTCAGTTGAAAGGTAGGCATTGCAAACTTCAGGGTGAAAAAATATGAAAATCGACTTGCAGATCAACATTATAAAGTTTAATTCTTCACACAATTTCTGTAACAATTTCAGAGCTATTGGTCTACTTTCAAGTGAGCAGTTTGTCTGCTTATCAACCCAACAAAGTAGACCCAAGATATCATCCCTTGAAGAAGGCCGCCATGGCTAATGTGCCATGAAACAAACTTCACCAAAGACTGAAAATGTTCTTTCATTGACCCCTCCAACATCAAATTTGCCTATGTTTTTTCTTGTTTTGTAAAATGAATAAATTAAACTGCAGTTATTTCTAACTTGTAAGTTCTTGAAGATGATTTGTGTAAACAATGACTGAGATGGACCTAGATCTATCTTTTGGACAGGTCAAGACTTCGAGCTCTCCAGCACTTTGTCATTCTATAGATAGATCTAATAATTTTAGAGCTACGACGAAAGCCTTTTAAACTGGAATTGATTTGTGAAAAAATATCGGTTTTAATCATTGAAGTTCAATTTACTCTGTGAATTTTATACTTGTGGCCATAAAATTAATGTCGCCTCCGCCCACCTTTGGCTGGGCTGCATTTTTGGTTCCTTTGGATTTTAGGCCTTCATCATCTTTTAGGTGTAGAGACAGGATACTAGTTACACTGTAAGTGTTCTAAGTTAAATTAATAGGTCTACATTTTATGCATTTATGTAACTTCAGCCTCCACATTAGCTGGATGGATTAGAAATCTTGCTTATAGAGTTAATAAATGAATGTTTGAGTATGTGTGCATGTGTATGCATTCATGCCCATCTTAAAGTACAAACTTACTCTGCAGATACATCTGGTTACGAATGTGATATAAGGCAAAATTACATCTTCAGTCTTTATAACATCTTACACAATGAACATATTACTTGTGGTATGATACTGATCATAGTATGACTGTGCAGGCGTGTCGCTATTCAGTGTGTATCAATTTTTTCTGTGTAATATCTCTGTGTTGCTGATGTAAAATGTTCTTCAATGTAAAATTTGACAAATTCAGATCCAAAAATTACCTAAATATGTAAAGTTTCAGTGTTCCTAATGCAAAATCAAAAATTTTATGCTGTTTTAAGTATTTTTCTAGCGTTTTAGTGCCAAACAGCGAAAATTGAATGGAGAGCCATGTTTGAGGTCTCCAATCACAGCGAATTATTAACCAAGTCCTCTAAAAAAAAATATAGTGTGCACAATTGTATAATCTAAAGTGGTCATAGGATTTTGAGGGCTAGTGGATAATGATTACATATTCTATGGTTGATTGAAATCACTATTTTATGCTCAAATGAGCAGTTTTTGTCAAAAATATTCGGTCCAAAAGGATTTTTTCTTAGCATGCATATCATAGCATTATTTGAATAACTAGATTACTGATCTTTATTTATGTAAATCTTTCTTGCCAATATGTTTATGTAAACAGATGCTTCAATTGTAGTTACTTATATTGATTTCATCACTTTGAAAATGCCGTTTTTGTCAAATTCAACAGCGCTCAAAAATTTTCAAAGTCCCAAATAAACTTAAAAATTCATGACTTATTCATGTATTGTCCGATTTTGATAATTTAAAAACTGGAATGCTTGTTTTTGCCAATTCTATCTGAGTAGTCATTGAAAGTAAATGTTATTCGATATGAAAGATCACTTTGTGGTATATATTTGTAGTTACCTTTGGGAGTTAGAAAATGATGTTTGAACCCATTATTAATGGCCAGGAGCCTTGAGAAAGGTTCATCCCTGACAACGGACTCTTGAGCGGCTGCTGGCTTCAGTCAGCGTGACCTAGTACAGGCGAGCAGGATAGCCAAATAGAGCGGTCTAGCTACTCCATGTTGAATATTTTATGAATGAAATAAAAAATGAAAGAGAGAGAGAGAGAGAGAGAGAGAGAGAGAGAGAGAGAGAGAGAGAGAGAGAGAGAGAGAGAGAGA
>JAOYNN010301939.1:0-10125 GCA_025770095.1 Goniobranchus kuniei
GTTCCACGTTTGTTCTGATTTTATTTTTAGTAAATTTTTAATTTATTATTTTCTCTTAGAAATTGCTGAAAGAAGAGATTAAGATTTTACGCCAGCAGCTGGAGTGTAATCCCCAACTCGCAAAATATGCAGGAGAAAACAAGAGCCTTCGTATTGAACTGGAACAGTTGAAAGCCGTCAATCCTATAGACAGTATTTTAAACAACGCAAATCGTATTGAGGAATTAGAAAGGATATTCAAGGAGCTAAAACTACTAAAAGGTTTGTGATTAAAAAAAAAATCTTATGCAATTCATATCATATTGAGGAATTATAAAGGATCTTCAAGAAGTTAGAATTTGTTACAAGGTTTGCAAATGAAAAAAAAAAAATCTTATTCATTACAGTATAGATCAACATTGGAAACAAAATGTGTGCTTTTTGAATGGATGACAAAGATGTTGTGTTTCAGATCCAAAAAGAAAGTGCTGCTGCATATCCAAGTAATTGAATTGCAAACAAAATAGATAACTGAAAAAATGGAGCAAAGACCTCATGAAATTCTGGCAAGTCTTTGCCTTCACAAATGTAGCTACCAAGGCTGTCATTGTATTATGCAATATACTCTTTCTCTTAGAAAATGTATTTTTGTGCCTATTTATCAAAATCGTTCTTTTCAGGGGTTTTGTCATCCGTTTTTAGTTAAAAAGAAAATGTATATTTTTTAATCTGTCCTTTTTTATTTGAATAGAAAGTGGCCCAAGCAGTCAGTTGAATAGTCTACGAGAGTCACCCACTAAAAATAAGCTTTTTATTGAAGCTGCCGAGAAGCACAAGTCAGAAGTAAAAGGATATCAGAAAGAGATTGAGACTGTGAGTTGTTTTCTTAAATCTCTGATATCTTTATAAATTTGGTGTTTAATGTCATGGGATATGTAGAGTAGGTCATCTTTTATTCGAATTGTCTTTGATCAAATGTGTTCCTTAGCTTTATGTGAGTAGTATAATCATAATTGTCTCATGAAAAACCAATCCTTTCTCAGTTTAGTCACCTTCTATTTTTATGTGTATTTTGCTTTTTGTTTATTTTAAATGCATCTTTTCCACTTTTGCAACTTCTCTTCTTTTGTCAAACTTATAATTTTTCTTCTGTTATTCCTCGTAATTTTAATGAGCATGTCATCTTATTACTTCCATGGGTGCTGAGATGACTCTAGTAAAGTCAAAAGAGCTTTTAAGGATATATGTGCCATCTGTCTTGATCAATTTTGCTAAAAAATCTATATCTAGATCTTCTAGTCTATATTCTAGTCTACATCTATAATCCATTGAGACCCCCAAAATACTCAACTTAGATCTAGTTAGATCTAAATATCTAGATCTACCGACAATAAGTTGATAAGTAGATCTAGATTCTCGACCTTAATTTAGAATCAGAAAATCGTAATTAGAAGAACAAACCACTCCATTTGGAAGTTTACATTGTCTGAGCGGTCATAGGTTGTTATCCCAGCGACAAAAGCAATACAATTTACATGACACAGAATTGAGACATCATATCAACACAAGAACAGTGCGTTGTCAAATATTGTAAAATCTAGATCTAGATTGTAGAAAATCTAGATCAGGTTTAAAACAAAAAGATCCAGACGCTAGACCTCTGAATTCTTTGTGGGAGGAAAACTTTGACTGAAACCGATAGAGATCTAGAGTTAACAGGGTCTCCATTCACAGTTTTAGATCTAGAACTAGATCTAAAGCCCCCGCAATCACTACATCAATGAAATAACCTGAATTCAGGCCAATCTTCTGATGCAATTTGTTGAAAATGCACTTTTAAGATAATAAACGTAGAAACTAGATCTAGATCTAAATCAGAACGAGTGAGGTGCATTTCACTGCTAAGCAAAGAAAGTGAATGCCATTTTATTTTGCTTATTTTGTTGACCTCATCGACACCATATAAGGCGTGGTGTATTAATTGATGTACATGAGCCTAGTCTATTTTTGTCTTGAAGGCACAAATTTATGTTATATAGTTCTCCCATTAGATATTAAGTTATAATATTAAGTCACTTTTGTCCGTTCAAAGATTTCGTACATCACACTTTGTCAATTGATTAAGGTTTGTACATTGAGGGGTGCTATAAAACAATTTTTGATGTGTATTGTTCCATTAACTCACTCAGTCAATGGTGCACTCACAAGTTTGTGCGCTGTTTGACCTCAAGAGTTTATACACAATAAACGTCCAAAGTTGTATAATAAACAAACTTCAAAGAATGACACCACTCTCCAGCCAGTACCGGTTTTTCCCGTTGAAATATGTTCTTGGCTTCATTCACCCTCCTGCTATACTTTCCAAGTCTTACAATCATCCTTCCTATAGCATACTGAGGCTGACTGCGGCCAAAGTTTCTTTACTTTGCTACTTCAAACAGCTTGTTTACCATGATCACAATGCATCATGAATCAACTGAGCCATCAAGGTTTTTTTTGGCTGAGGCTCTTGTCATCAAGAGTGGTCCTTAAGGGTTATTATTGATGGAGTTATAGATGGCTTTGGTCCAGGAAGTCGTAATGTGGTAGTGCGTTGGTCTCGCAACCGAAAGGTCACAGGATTGAATCCCGGTGTGGGCATTGTGATTTAACCCTTGTGTAAGGTTACTAAGACAAATTGTCTCCATTTCGCGGCGCTGTTCTTACGGCTGACGCTTGATTTTCGGTTAAAAACCAAAAGACAAATTTCCCTTTGGGGATAAATAGAGTGGTAATTTTAAAAAGAATTCTTTTTATGTCAGAGAAATACAGCATCTATACTTGAGAGCAAAATTTCCCCAGTAAATCTAAAAGAGTAGAGGCTTGAGAAAAAGCCCATAAAGAAGTCTTACTGCAATTTTTTCAATTTAAATCTAGATCTAGCACTACATGCAACTTTGTTATCACGAATAACAGTCACAAGAAACAAGAGTTCCTCCCTGCTTTGGAGGTCTGATATAAACTGCATAAATCCAGAAATGTTCCTATCAGAATTTCAGCATTGCAGCAGCCAGCTCAACCACAATGAATGTTCATAGCATCACGCCAATGATTCTGTTTGTATTAGTGTGTTCAGAAACGCTGTAGTATCTTAGTGATTACCTGACAGTAGTCTAATAATATAATTTGCATTAATCATCGTTTAAAAGGAAGATGGAAGCCAGAGAACTGAAAATGTATGTAATCCGGGCCACAAAATATAAAAAAAATCGAGATCCAGTTAAGCAAAATATGGAAATCGGTTTTGATGAAAATCAGCAAAACTCGGGATGGCTGGTGTGTGTGCACGTAGCTTTTCACCTTGTGATTTAATATTGTTCTCAGTGAAATGATATGAATGTCAAGACATTCAATGTCACAGTCACATCTGAAGTCTGCTAAGGTCTCAACTGCATATCATATTTTGGAAGGAAAAAAATTAGATTTTCCTTTTTTCAACACATGTTGTTTCTGTTACATAACTTTCAGTTAAAGCAACATTTACAAGAAAGAGGAAAGCAAGCTGAGAGTGAATTGATGGACAAGGATGTTGAGCTGGTGTCAAGTCGTAAAAGGATTGCAGATTTGGAGCAAGCTTTAGAAGCCTATCAACTTAAAGCAAGGAGGGAAAGCATTGCTTTGAAAGATTTGCATTGCCAAACTCTCAAGGTTTGTAGAGAAGCATGGCAGATGCTTTTTGCCCTTGAAGAAAACAAATATTTGAGCCTTATCTGTTTTTTTCCACATTATAAGAGATATAATAACTGTCTTACAAGGTGTAAATGAACATTTGATTAAAAGCTATATTTCACATTAACTTTTAGGAATTAAAGATATTCAAAGATTTCTTTCTTGTCTATTTCAATCAACTCTTCTTTAAAGAGAAAATAGTGGAAATACTTCAAAATAAGACAAGTTTTTCAGTGCATTTAGTCATTGTGGCAAGGTGTATTGATCCTTCAAAAAATTAAATTCCAGGTGATTTCTTCACCAACTTTGTCAAACAAAAAAGAATCCAGGTCTTCCATGAATCGAAGCAATACTATCAAAGAGGAGGATGAGGAAGAAGTAGAAGAAGGCATTACTGATGGATGTGCCCCACAAGATTTGGTTGAAGCTGCCAACACTAATGGAGCTCTTTTGGAGGAAGTGCAAACTCTTACTGCCAAGAATGACATACTTCAGGTAGTTGTCATGTTTATGTCTTAAATATGTTGTTCAAGTCATGACATTAAAATGTAGTGGCATCGTACTTTGGGTTTGTTTTTGAATTAACTTTTGTCCCTTATAGTCCAAGGAATACTTAATATGTAAACTTAGTTACTGTTTTGTTTATGTGTGTGTGTTTGTGGTTTTTGTTGTTTATTTTGTAAATAAATTTAAGAATTGATGGCTTTTAATTTTCAGCAAAGCATAGATGGACAAGAATCAGAAATGCTTAAACTGAAAGAGGAGCTAGACAAGAAGGAATTGCATATCAGTCAGCTGAAGGTGGTAAGTTGTCGCATCAAATTTCATTTTTCCTGCTTTTAAAGATGCAATTTTTTCCATTGATCCGTGGCCTAGAAAACTGCTTACTGGGGTTAATTTAAATTTAAATTTTACATCTTCCACATCCTCCCCCCTTCCCCCAAATCCATCCATGCCCCAGTAGAAAAATTATAAAGTTGTTTATACTTTTCACATTGCAGCTAGTGGAGAAAGAGAGGAATGAATTGTCAAGTCTTACCATTGAGCATTCATCTGCTACACTTGCTTTGAAAGAAGAATTGGATACTTCATTGAAAGATTTGAGATGTAAGTTGCCAGTGAAAGTAATTTAGTAAAAAATAGGCAAGACAGTGCTATGAGACAGGAACTCTTTGGTAACATGATCCTGAAACAGATGAAATCTGGCATGAGAGGAAAATAACAGATTTGCTGAAAGTAAAGAAAATTAATCAGCTATCACTGAGGCAGGAAATATGGTTCTGAGTATGAAATCTTATAAAAGGTGTATAAGGGTATTTTTAAAATTTGTTTTAAACGTGGTAAATTAAAAGTGAAGTTAGTCCTGTACCCATGACTGAGTTTAGGGGAATTAAGGCCTAATTATACTAGGCATACGGCATAAGGGTAATTCCATGGGTAACTGACGTAACATATGAAAAGTTTGACATTATTATTTGAGGGTAATTTTGATTGTGGTATTGTGACAATTTATATCCTGACTAAGGATATTTGTGGCTTCTTGGAAAACCAACAATTGCTTTTGGTCTGACTGAATTATTGTTGTGATGAGAAAATGATACTAGTAACTGATGTAACTTGAAGAAAAAGAAAATTTACACCATATGCAATACAAATATCAATTCCTGTGAATTTTCTTAGAGCAATGCAAAGATTATTTTATTATGTGTTGTCAGCATGCCAAAGAACAACATAAGATTTTTCTTTCAAACCTTTGAAAACAGACATTTGGTAGCAAAGAAAGTTCAGTAACTGACGTAACAAAAATGGTAACTGACGTAACATTCTTCAATCAAAAATACCAAAGATACAGAAAAGGAAGGTGAAACTGAAACATGGTTAAAAATAATGACATGATATGTAAGGTGTACTGGACGTGGAAGGTGGCATCTGATTCTGATCCATTGGAGGAGCAGTTATTGGCTTGGAGTCAAAGATGACAACACTGTCAAAAGTTATGTGCTCATGGAATTTACTGAAATAAGGAGTGATAGCAGACTTGAGCAAAACCGTCGGGGATTGTCTGCAAATGAAATGAAAACTGCGAATGTTTGTGATGTGTGGTTCATCATCTTCCCATACCACTTGCAGCTCCTTCCCTACTTCTGAAACAGCTTCCTTTGAAATGTAGAGAACTTTGATGTTTGGACAAGCTTTTTCTGCAACATTGGCAAAGTCTTCAGCTGTATTGACTAGCGCCTGTTTGTGCAATATTCTTCTCCATACTGCCCTCTTGACAGTGCCACCAACGGCATCCACTGGTCCCTTTCCATGCGCTGTTGCAAAAAAGCTCCAGTCAACATCCGTCAAATTGTGATGAATCAAATATGGCCGAGCAATGTTTGACAATGTAAATCTATTCTTGAATTGGCTGCCAGCTCCATCAGTGACCATGTGAAGGTGCTTGATGTTTGAGTTAGTAGTATCAAAAATTGCCCTGTTGAAGGTTGCCACGGAGACTTTGTCATGGTGAAGCTCGTCGCTTATTATTGCAAAGGACTCTGGACCTTCCCTGTATTAAGCACTGCAATGTAGATTGTCACACTGTTAGTTACCCAGTGAGCTGACATTATCTCGTCCTGTTGCTTAATCTGAAAGTTCTCAGAAAAGTCTGTTTGGAGAACAGCTTCATCTGGCTTTAAATTAGCCTTCATGGCTTTGACCTGACGCAGCTGCATCTTAGCTATGAAGCAGTGGCGTCTCATCTGGTTGAACTGTTCATAGAACACACTGCATGTATTGCTTAGTGTGCTCTTGACTTCCACCTTCTGGTTGTCTCTCTATTGCAAATGATATTTCAATGGACAGGTCACTGTCTTTTAATACATTCAGGCACTCCACTTCTTTGCAACTCTCACACTCTCCCAAATGGCACTTCAGATGAGTTGGGTCACACACTGCCATAGACAGGAGAGAATCTTCCTCCGGAAATTCTGGTAAAGCTCTCCTAACCCCGTTAACAGCAGCAAACACTGTGATCCTTTTCGGACACTGGTAACACATTTGGGGGGTGTAGACTGGCAAACTTGGACTTTCCCACCTTCAAGTTTGGATATTCTTCTTTAAATTTTTGGTATGTTTCCATCACAGTTGACAACAAAATTTTTTCTGAAGCCGAATCTTCTGGCCATTTTTCTTTATAGTTACAAAGTCCTTTCTTCCAGGTAGCTGTCTGGAATTTGTATCACTTTCATAAAACTGTTGAATGTTTTTTTCAAGTTCAGGAATGTCACGGTTTACATGTGTTGCGCCATGAGGTATGAATGTGTCAGATAATTTTTTGACAACAGCTGCCTTCTTTCTGGGGCTTTTTGGGAGGGCTTGTGCTGCTTTGTTCATTGCCTTCGAGAGAGACTGTTTGCTACTGAAGGGTGTTGAGCTTGACGGTGTCAAGGGTCCAAGGGGCACATTTTTATTCGTTTCATCTTTGCCCTACAGTTCTTCACCCTATCTTTTGCTTTTTCACTTTCAAGCTGTCTTCTGGCCTTGCTCCATTTGTTCCTACTAACCTTCTGCTGTTCTTTGTTCATGTGGCGCATTTCTTGGCGTTTTTCTTCACTCATACGGGCTCTGTATTCCCGCATTTTTTCAGCTGCGGATTTCGGCATTCTGAAAAGAAACAAAGACAAAGAGCACTAGTTTGAGTAAATATTCTAAATGTATCATTCATTCAAAGCTGTCTTTACACACTCAATCCATCATCTTGAATCAAAATAGGACATAGCTAATCATTTCCTTAAACCACAAAGTGATTTGTTATGGTCTGGATCAGGTTCCGCGTTCCAGTTCAACTTCTACTAATACTAAATACTACTCTACGTTTTGGGAGGAAAAGAACAGATTTTCAATTATAAATAAAGCTTTACTTACCTGCTGCAGTTAGAACAGTATTTGAAACAATATATTTAACAACTTTTGCATTTATTTTGAAACATTTTTATCCTGTCACAGGTAACTGACGCAACATGTAGAAAATGTTACGTCAGTTACCAAGGCAATGTTACGTCAGTTACCATGAAAAATGTATTTAATGAAGCATTTAAGTTTACTTGATCATGTGTGCTATGCAAGCACCTAAAAAGCTGAAAGCAACAGAAGTTTTAACATTTCTCCCTTCTTCATTTTATTCTAGCCAAACTTGTATCACATTTATGGTAACTGACGTAACACAACAAAGCCTTAAATTGATAGCGTCCAAAAATCAGGATACAAACACTTTTTTATCTGTTTATTGGGCAACATTTAAAGAGCAAGGCCTATTTAACAAAATAAAACAATTAAACTTACTTGGCTTTTTTCAAATGCTTGGAGAAGATTTTATTGCTTGTAGCAGTTCAGACCAAAAACATGTGCTTGAAATCACCAGATTCAAATTGGCCGCCAGTGACATGACATGTGCCTCGCATTAAAAAAAAATGTTGCAGTCAATGCACATAGTATCACCAATGATAAAAAGCAAAAAAATTATATTGAATCTATTAAATAAAAAATCACCCCCTTGGTTGATCTTTTCATGGAATTGCCTATAATGTGGTAGTTTGCCATTGCTTTCCACGCTGACTTTACTTTCGCCAAGTGTAGAAAGACCTAGCTACCCATTTATACTGCCGGGTGAACAGGGGGTCCAGAAAAAAATCACTGCCCGGCTGGGTTTGAACTCCAGCCACCTCGCATGACAGTCAGCTGCTCTACCTACTGAGCTACCAAATATGGTACATAAGATTATATGTATTGTTAGATATTAAAACTTCCAACTGATTTTCTACTATCATTATTCTACAGAATGTAAGAAGACATGCCTTTTAGTTAACTGCTAGCATCTTTTTAAAATGTATCCTAATCATTTCAAATCTTCTTTTAAGACACTGAATTTCTCCTCATTTTATCATCCCCACAATTCACAATTCACAATTCTTTATTGTCCAATACCGGTAGCATGGAAAATTTTGTTTGCAGCAATAATACAATAAAAAAAATTTTTTTTTAAATAAAATCTGTAAACATACTTACAATAAAATAAAATAGGTTCAATCTCTCCAATTTTCTTTATCCTCAAATCTCCCTCGTAGTTTACTCAGTGGATTACAATGGAATGGGGCAATTGATTTTCTTTTTTTTTAATATCACCCATTATCATTGCAATCCCTTTTCAAAGATAATGGGGTGAATGCAAAGTAGAAAGATTTAAAGCATAGCCTTTATCTTAATGTTTGCAAGTATTTATGTTGCTTTCTTATGAATTGGGATATGATGCGTATGTATCCATTTTTTGTTTTGAATTTGTTGCAACTCGTTTGTATAGCAAATTGTGATGCACGAACACCAGTCGTGCATTTCACTTCCTGTTTAACAAATTGAATGATTTCAAAAATGAAACCTTGTTGAGACAAATACATTTAAATAATAAAAATTTCAGGGGCATTTTTACTTATTATGTTAGATATTACGGTGTAACAGCTGTGTGTACTTCTTTTTGTTTCAGTGTTGAAAGAGGAAAACACTGATTTGCACCTGGTTCTGAAATCTGCTGACAAACAGCTGAAAGAGGAAAAGGACAATCACAAACGGTTTCAACAGAATTCTAAACTGGAGAAACAAACTTTTGAAACACAGGTAAATAGCAGCGGAATCAAAAACGTTTTGTTTATTCATAGCTGCCACTTTTCCACTGAATAGCGGAACTTCCGCTATTGTTAAATGCGGCCGTAAGGTTTCCGCTAGCGAGTAAAAACAAAATTAAAAATCGGGGAAAAAAATATTTTAAAAAATATGCGAAAGCAGAAAAGTAAGAAGAATTTTCTCGTGTGTTAATAACACAAATAACTTTCTTTCCCCTTGTGGGCCTGACAACGTGCGAGTTTAGCCTAGCCCTCCTTTACAGTATTTTCTAAAATCAGTACAACTTCCTAGTGGCTCGGGAAATCGGGAAAAGGTTGGGAATTTTGAAAGTCGGAAAAGGCCTGGAATTCACCTAAATGCCTCTAAGGGTGTGAAATTCAGAAGCTGTAAGGTTTTACTGACCAACTCCACACTGAAGGAAAAGCTGAGCAATAAGTTAGGCCTACACTCAGGCCCCTAGATTTATTAAAATTTTAAGATAGGCTTATGGGCCCTCTTCAAACGGGTTTGGTATTTTTTTTCGACTTTTACTTTTACACTTTATTGCATAGTGTATAGAAAATCTCAAGGACGAACGACCAAGCGCATCATACTGACCGGACCTGTGCTTAAAACAGTACATTCCATATTTGCCTCTCACAATACTAAGTATAAAAAAATTTTGTCAACGTAGGGCCCAGGGAAGTAACAAAAAAATTTAAAAAAAGAAAACAAACAACCCATGTTTCCTTCAAGGTACACCATAATATAATGTCATACCATACCATGAGAAGCAGAGAG
>JAOYNN010302050.1:0-15754 GCA_025770095.1 Goniobranchus kuniei
TGATTTGTATCCATATCAGGGCTTTGACTTTGTCCTTAATATGGTGTCTTACAAGTTCTATTGTAACAAACAATACTTTACTTAAAGCAGTACAAAATGAATAAAAGTTGGGTGATGCAGCTCAGTGGTAGGGAGTGGCCTGCAGACCGAGAGGCAGCAGGTTTGATTCTCGCTATAGACACATGCGTTTTTCCTTAAACAAGAAAATATACCACTGTTGCCTCACTCGACCCAGGTGGAAATGGGTTCAGCTTTGACTGGAAAAGTATTCTGCATCCAGTATCCTATTCAAAGAGTGATGAATAAAAGCTGTCACTGTCCGCTTCATGCTATAGAAACCGAGATCAGCTCCGGGCTTATGAGCCGATCGGGCTCAAAATGGATAAAAGTGAAAAATTTTAAAAGGAGACCAGTGTGTATCAAGCCACACTGTTTTCATATGGTATTTCAAAATGGTATGTTATTATATTTTGAATTTCAATGGAAATGAAACTTTTACCATAATTTTTCTTTTGTGGTACACAATCAGAAATTTTTATGGGATTAAAAATTTGGAATGTTCATACTTTGTTTACATTTTACCTTTTTGTCTCCTGATGACAGTCTCTTTACACAGATTTTCAAACTCTAGATGAGAGAATCTCATATGTTGCAACCAAAGTAGTGCATTTGGGTGACCAACTCGAAGGTGTAAATACACCTAGAGCTCGAGCTGTTGAAGCTCAGAGATTAATGAATTATTTAGGTGAATTCTTGACAGAAGAGCAACTTAAATCTCCCGTCCTTACCGATCCTTTTCAAGTAAGTAGAAGGCATTAAATGGATATTTGTTTTTGTTTGTGATATTATAGTGATGTGAGCGTTTTTGTTTTACTGAAGTCTTAAGAGTGTTGTTATTGTCATATAATGTCTAAGTCGTACAGAACGGGGTAGCTGTTATATGTACTAGGAGATTAATTTTTTTGCTTTTTACATTTAGGACCACCATGTAATTTGTAACTATTTGTAGCCCTTTTATGAATATCACTATAGCTTTCCACTATTTCAGGTGTCTTTTCTTCAATATGTATTTAGGCAAAATGTTTATTTATCAGTAAGGAATAACAGAAAAATGTCAAAACTACTGTAACGAAGTTGTTTTACGCTGTTTTTTATTGTTACTTTATTTTGGTTAATTGGAATTGTTTTTTCAGGGTTTTCATTTTGTTTTAGTTTACTTTGACCTAGGATGGTTTCCATAGTATCCTTTAAGTAGTAACGTGTAATGATTTTGAATTGCATGGTACATACAATTCTCTGACTATCTCTTTTGAGAAGAATGATGCTCATTCCTTTGGTTTTGATAAAGATGTTCTCTAGTATTTCCCCCTTATGGAATTTTGTTTTTAACTCTTCAAAATTTGTAGCTTCATCTCACTGCTGATGTTATTCAAAAACTACATCTGATTGCACTTGAGCTTCCAGTTGGAGGGAGGTAAGGATAAATTTGTTACAAATTTGTGTTAAGCATTGAGATAATGGGAAAGTGTGTTTCTTAAAAAGAGTTTTGAAGTAATGAATGGGTAAAAATCATTAACATAAGAATGGAGTACTAATTAACCCATTGACCCAAAGAGATGTATTCAGATGACCAAAGCTGTTAGACTCTGCAACCTGCTGGCCTCCAGACTCAACAGACATCTGTGTCCATTGTTTTCCAGGTATTGTACAGTAGTCAGGAAGCTGCAAAAACGTCCAGTTAGCCAAAATGACCAGACGATGAAGAGGTGTGATAATCCCTCTATTTGACAATGATCACATCGTAAGAATTATTGGTCAAAGGGGTGGTCACTTAGATGCTCGAATGTGATGTGGTTGACCAACAGAAACATGTCTGATGCAGTGCATCAAGGTTGAGAGCCTTCATGTCCTGCGTGAGGTATTGACGGCTAAGCTCTGTATTCACACCATCACAGAAATAAACTCGTGCCTGACCCTTATTCCATACGCAAAGCATCATGGAGCGCAATAGGCCATTCTACCCATGGTAAGATTGTTTTGGCTCTTGATTGACTTTAAAAAGTTGATGGGCGTCGCATTTTACCAGAATCTAAGGGTCCAATCAGCTGAAAGTCTTGTATTTGGATCATCTAATTAGAGGGTGCGTCCTATTAGCCAGTAACTACTGTATCAGTCAGCTTTTTCCAATTTCTATCAGTATAAAATCAGCCATTACTATTTAGATAACAAAAAGATATCTTGTCATTTGTCATTTAAGAACTTGTGCAAAATTCAAGCATTTCTAAATTACTATTGTATAAAACATAATTTCAGATTTGACATTGCAAGGCAAAGAATCGCAGGTAAATATCAAACATGAAATAATTTTTTTTTTTTTGAGTGATTGTATCTCAGAATTTTTGAATTTCTGATTGTTTTGTTTTTGTTAGATTTTTGGTGACTGAAAACAAAAAATAGCTCCGTCTGCTAGGACTTATAATTTCATAACCAATCAAGAAATGTATATAACATTTGGCATCGGTTGAGACCAATTTGTTAAACTCACAATCTCAGAACTTTTTAGAGTTCATTCTGCAAACAAATCATCCAATGATTGTCTATATGAGAAACTAGTAAAATAATTGAATATCATTAAGTAGCAGTTTTGTAAATGAGAAGATCAGGATCAGGTGACTATTACTCATGCTTATTGACAACTTGCAAATTGTTGTAAGATCCAAAAATTTAACTTCAGGTCAAAAACAAACACCTTTATAGCTATATATCCTTTTTGAAAAATAGTCTAAAAATTTGTCTCTGCAGAAAAATATGATGCTGTGGAAAAAGAGCTGATTGGAGAGTTCAGGTTGGGCCAACAGGCGGGTGACAGGAGACAAATGCGCAAAATCACAAATCTCTTACAACATTTCAAGGTTTGAGAGCTTGCTTCTTATCTCTTAATCTTAAGCTATATTTGTGAGCATTGTTGACTAGGTAGTCAAATATAGGAAAATTTAGACTAGACCATGGGGGCATATAGAATCAGTTTATCTTAATCTCCTGTGACAAATGATATTAATCTACCCATTTATATGCTGTAATATATGGTAGGTTTACTCCGAACTGGAGTCTTATAAATAGCCTCTCATAAGGGCCCAATGTCAGATCTGGCATCTCATCAGGGGGGCGCTGTGGCTAAGTGGTATAGCATAGGCCTGCTTAGTCCTAGCGGCATAAGGTTCGCATCGCCCTGCTGACACATGCATTTTTTTTTCCCTAAACAAAAAAATGTACCTTCATTGCTTCTCTCGACTTAGGTGTTAAATGAGTACCTAGCAAAAGGCCGGTATTGTTGCGTTGACTGTGTTGCACTTGACAGTGTACGGGTATGCCCGCTAGGGGATACAGTATTTTAAAGCACTTTGAAACTGTTAGTAGAATAGTGAAAAGCGCAATATAAATGCAAGCCTTTTTTATCAGGTTAGAACTGCATACCTCTCACTCTTGCCTATGGTTTTGGGCACATCAGTGTTAATTGTTAAAAGAGGCTATCTTGAGGTCATTGACAATTAAATCAAAATTCACTTGCAGTTGGTTCATTTTCTTCTGTAATTCTGTGTATGTGTATATTACTAAATCTTTAAAATTCCCATTTCAGAGTTACGGCCAGTGTATAGATGTTTTCATAACAGAGAGCCAAAAAGTATG
Source organism: Goniobranchus kuniei (assembly GCA_025770095.1). NCBI lineage: Eukaryota > Metazoa > Mollusca > Gastropoda > Nudibranchia > Chromodorididae > Goniobranchus > Goniobranchus kuniei. The sequence continues at coordinate 3,688 of JAOYNN010302050.1, forward strand.
TAAATCTTTAACTTTTATTCTACAGTTTATTATCAACATGTTTTTGTTTTACTTTGTTGTTTGAGGTAAATTATTTCAGGGTACTTGGATGCATTTTGTTTTTGCATTAATTTTTTATCCAAGAATTGAGACACTTTTTATTTTGCTTTCTTGTTCTGATTTTACGCTTTAATCTTATTTTCTATTTTTTCAATGTAAAGTCCTGCAGTTCTTTTTACATATTTCATATACAAATGAGGAAAAGATGGAATGTTTTTTTTGGTTGTTGTTTTTTTTAATCATTACTGAGATTTAGCTTAACTTGATAAATAGATAAATGCTGTATTCTGATTTTCAGGGGGCTTTCAAACATGACAGTATATTTGATGATATTGTTCCTCTGTGTATAAATACCAGCAAGGTTGCGAAAGCTGTATTTTCCAACCCTGATGCTGTGATGAGTAAATTAGTTCAAAATATCTTTCAAGGAACAATACAGGTAAGATGTTACTCTCATTTAGATATTTTAATGTCACAATATCTTCAGTGTGCATATATGCTTAATCTCAAATTGATATAATTATATTTGAAGATTGTCTTGGAAGTTAGCTAAAGGCCCTGATGGCACAGACGGCTCAATGGTTAAGGCATCAGCTTGGGATCAGAAGGTCCCTGGTTCGATTTGCTAAGATGACTCAGAAACGGAATAAGCTTAAGAAGAGTTTCTAGAGCCTAGCATTCATAACATTACTTCTAAAAGCATCACTGTTATGTCGAAATCATCTTGCTTCAGATGGGTTTATGTGCATGTTTTCAGAAATATACAGGCTTCTTTGTCACCCCCTGCCACTTTTTCTAGGAACCTTTTCCTCCAGTTCAGTTCTTTAAGGCCTAAGTTTTTCAGTATTTTTGTTTTAATTTTTCCTTGATAGCCAGCCATATCTTGATATTCAACTATATAAGTTTTTATAAGTGTTTACTGGAGACTATTAGTTTATCCAAAATACTATTTTCCTTATCTTGATAGGGCCATGTTGCCTCAAGGCTTGAAAACCAGTCAGATCCAGAAATCTACCTCAACAGTCTTTATGATTTGCACATCAGGTGACTTTTAATGAAGTCGTTTATTCATTTACTTTGGGGGTTTTTTTATTTGGGATTATTGTTGTTTTTTTAATGGTTGAGGGAAGGGGTGTTAGAATCATTTTTAAGTACTTCTTTTTTTTTTTTTAACTCTATAAGCACTCTAGCGTTATAAGTAATGCTTACAACATATTCAACCTGAGGAACACAGAGACTCAATAAAAATAGTGTGACACCACTAAAGTGGCAAATCATGAAGGCCTTTTATGTGAGGCAAAGGTCCCCATCCTTCTGTAATAGAAAATTGTATTGCTCTTTATATGAAAATCGATACAGAAGTGACACATAGTAAATGCACACGTTTTTTAAGCTTCTACCTTGGCTGGCAACTATGCAATTGACCAATGAAGTGACAATTTTCCATTTGAACATTTGGTTAATCAAACAAACCTCATCAGCCTATCGATAGACAATGGATAACACATTTTTTACCAAGCACTTCTGTAATCTATGTTAGAAAGTTCTCATTATTTCTCTTTTATTGAATAGATTGATTCAATCAAATGGCTGAAGAAATACCCTAATGCTAGTGTTATCGCTTTCAAAGTACTTTAAAGACTAGATTCCCTTAAAATGTTATTGAGGATAGGTTCTTTCCCTCAAACCATTCTGTCTTATATATTTATAATTTTATAGACTTTTGTGATACCAATAGCTTTTCTGTCTTATTCTTTAATTCATTGCATGACTGTATAGCCACGAAATTACTAATATAAATATTAGTCTTACAGGTATACATTTATTAAACTGCTTTGACCCTTTATTTGCCTATTAAATTGTCTCATTTACTTAAAAGTTTTACATAGTAAGCCAAAGGGCCTTGTTTATCTTATTGTTTTTAACAGGCACTGTATGTTTTGTTTCGTTTGTGGAGGGTTTATGTATTACATTTTTGTTCCTACAATTTACATGTTCTGTTCTGCTTGATGCATTGTGCTAAACAGTTTGTTTTTGGTTTTTTTGATTATCTTAAGTTTTTTATTATGATTTTGAAATATTTTCAGAACATCAAAATTGACTGTTGACATATCAAAAGCTTGTACTGAGTATGAATTCAAACTTGGCGACTCAACATTTTTGAACAAACTGACAAGATCAATCTTTGCTCAACATCTAGATAAGTATATTGAGTAAGTTGAAGTTCTATTATTTTAAAGCCTGGTATTCTTCTGTTTCACATAATTTATAATTTATTGTCATAAAATAAAACCAGCCTTGGTCTGTCTTCTGAACAACAACATGCATTCTACATTGATATATGTTGAAAATGAAAAGTATGTTTTATAGTCATAAATGGTGATCATCTCATGAAAATACTTCTCAATTAGGAAAGTCATAAATTGATAGAAAGGATTAATGTTTTATATGTCATTATAATACACACATTTTTATGTTGCTGTCCATATCAATTGGCCACAGCATTAAACTGGCTGGACTATCTGTAACATCACATGTTTTCCAATTCAGAGTTGAGCTGCAATCACTAAATCAACACTGTGCACTTGTGCTCCAACATTACTATGAGAAGAAAGATCATGTGAAAAGACAAATACAATCTGGAGGGTATGTAACTTAAAGTTCAACATATAACAATCAATGTAATATATTTACTTTTTTACACATTTGCCGTAAAAAGGAAGTAATGAGGACCCAGCATTTAAATTGTTTGTTTGAATTGTGTGATGAATTTTTTTCCCAATGATTACAAACGTTTTGTGGTGAGTGAGACTGATTTTGTAATAAAGGTGGAAGGAAGAAAGGAAATGTGGTACCCTTTCATAAATATACTCATATCTTGTTGAAACCTTCTTGTTTTTTCAGGCTTCATGATTTGAAGAGAGAATTTCAAGCAAAGATTGGAAATGTGACCAAAGCAGGGCCTTCTATCGAAAACTTTGGGGGAGAAACATTTCTGTCCCAAGAAGTAGCCATCAACATATTACAGGACACTAAGAACGCCTTCAAACGTTGTCAAACAGTTGAGTATAAGATATGGATTGAACAATGTATTTCTGTCTTCATAGGAATGATCACCTAAAACTAATGTTACTGATCTTTAGATGTCTCATGCTTAATTCTGTATAATTAATTTGTATGTCAACCTGTATCGAAGATAAGGTCTGACTATATCTTCTTGTTTTGGAGAAACAAGAGAATCCAAAGATACATAAATACATTAAACATCAGCAAAGTCTGCCGTACTAGAACCTATAAATAAAGGTAAACTTGTCATTTGTTCTGATTTCAAGCCTTTAACTCCTGAATACATCATTAAGACATGGCAAGAAGAATGGAATGACGAAATAAATAATAAACTTCACGAAATCATTTCCAACCTAAAAGAAAAACCTTCATCTTTCAAAATGAATAGAGGGAATGAAACAGCAATGAGTCGACTTCGAATCGGCCACACTTAGTTTACACATTGTTTCATACTTAAAAAGGAACCTTTACCTTTGTGTCCTTCTTGTGGTGCCACTTTGACTATAAAACATGTGCTGTTGGAGTGCACGCACATGGATAACATAAGAAACCGTTTTTACAAGGAAAGAAATCTGTATAACATCTTCAGAAATGTGGAACCTAGTAACATCTTGGCTTTTTTTTAAAACATCCAACTTTATAACAGAATTTGAAAAACAATGAAAGTAATATGTAAAACATCTGCAGAAATGTGAACCTATTAACATCTTGGCTTTCTTGAAAAGCTTCTAACTTTATGACAAACTTTGAAAAAACAAACAACAACTAAAAATGTGTATAACTTCTTCAGAAATGTGGAACAAAATGAAAAAACCTTGCCTTTTTGATACTTCATAGTACAGTTATTATTTTGTAAGGAAAAAATGAAATTAGAGAGAAAAATTCTGATAATGAAAGCCCCTAGAACTATCCCCTGTAATGTATAGCTTTTAAGACACCTAGAAATTTCTTTTTATGCGTTAAGAGGGAGAAGACGCAAGATAAAAAGCCCTGAGATCATCCCAACGGGATGCACTGGGCATAATTTACAATCAACCAATCAGTCGTGTAGCTTCTATATCTGATCTCTAGCCTTTGGCATAGAGAGTGAATTCCATGTCTACAGAACTACTGATTACATGTATGACACTCTTGAATAGGGTAGGTTCGGATAACTTCACCACCTTTTTTTTGCTCTTGTGGGATCACTTTCCTGACTTGACAGAGACCACTGAGCAGTCATAAACTTAACGTAGGACAGATGTTGACCTATCAGAGGGCATGTTTCTATTTTTGTTTGCTGTTTAGGCTTCGTACTTTATTGGTTTTGATGAATTTTCCTTCCACTTGTCCTATCGGGCAAATTTGCCAGGGTGTCGGTAAATTTCGCCACCCCTGGCGGGTAAATTCGCCCCCTTTTCTTTCATGCTTTGATTCCTTGGAGAATGCCGTCTCAAAGGCCTAGGCCTACCTCATTTTACTTTTCATGTTTGCTTCATTTTGGTTTGGTTTTGTTGTCGTAATTTATTATTGAATCAAAAACACCAGAATATATGCATGAGTTGAATAAGCTTATACAGGATGATGGAAGCGGATTGAAATAATCGCCTCCAGGTCCTATCGGGGGTACTAGATGTATTAGGTCTAGATCTGGTATGAGATATTGCCCAATATTAATAGGTTAGTGATTTTTTTAGAAAACTTAGATGACATAAAGTTAAAAGGCGTAATAATGGTGATGGTTAAATAAATTGCAATGTTTGGATTAGGCCTTGATCTAGGCCTGATAGTAAACTGGCGAATTTATCTGACAGGCTTGGCGATTTAAACCGACGTTGGGCTATATAATGAAAACCGTGTTTAAAGTCTTGAAAAGGTTATAAAATGAATAAATTTGTTTGTAAGCGAACAAATATGTTAATAAATTGGTATATTAAACATAATGTGAGCGAATAATGAAATACATTATAAGTTAAACACTGAAAATCGAGAAGCTGAAATTGGATGTGTGTGGATCACTGTGAAGTCAATTGCAAAGAAGAGAACGAAGTGGAGAGAACACGACAAGGACACCATGTGACGTTGTTTTATTTTGACCTCATATTTATTACCTTGGCTGTGAGTGGTCCGAATCGTGAAAGCTTTATAACCTGCTATGTGATTGGAGTAATTTAGAGGCCTAATTAGCATAGGGTAGAGGGTATTCCATTGTAAAAGAGGCATGCCCTAAATGACTGGCGAAATTACCTGCCTGGTGAAGTTACGCAACCCTACCCTAGAAGCCATGAAATTGAATGCTACATGAAGATCAGTAGATGCATTTCAACATTTTATTTGTACATCTTCTGTCACACTCGAAAACAAGAAATGCTAAGAGTAATTATTTTGGACATTTGATTTGTATTTGTTGCAAAAGGATTAATTCTCACCATGGACGCCAAAGTTATTATATCAAATATGCTCTGAGGTTATAAATATTCTCTGTTTCAGCTTTCATCATCATCAGATCTTGCATCAAATGCTATCAAAATCATGGATTTACTTATCCAGTACTTAGTTACAGAGCATATTGACTATGCTGTTGAGATTGGCCTGCTTGGTAAGTTTTGTTTGTCTAGATGATCTGTTTGGTACTTTAGGGCTATTTTTTTTGTTTTCATCTCTCATTGTTTGACCATATTGCACTGTTCGATTCAGGTGCATCTTTTTATTTAAATGAAATTTTCACATAGCTTTACAAGATACAGCTTGTCATGAAAACATCACGATGAAGTAAAAGTCATAATAATGTGTAAAAAATTCCATTTCATTATGATAATAGACTTTTTAAATTCAGAGAAGTTTGTTCTTTTCTTTTTGTATATCACAGCCACAATTTTTTAATCCTTATAGATGAAAAGCTGTAGTATTGTTTGGTTCTTTACTATGGGCTCTCTGTTATTTTATGATGAGAAAATAATAAAGATGTGTATTTATCCATTGGCTAATTTATGTCCATATTACTAGGCATTCCCCCAGCTGAGCCAAAGGTGGAACCAGAGATTTTTTTCTTTGATGTTGTCAGCCAGGCAAACACATTATTTCATTTATTTGAAAAGCAGTTCACTGACAGTTTTATACCATTGGTTATGTGAGTATGATACTTATGTGAAATGACTTTGGAAAATTCTTCATTTCAACATAACTTGACTGTCCTGTAAATTTTAACTTTTCCCAATCTTCAACAATATGAATGTTTACATGAATAAGTATAACACAAACTGGTACATGGTATCATCATAATCACCATAACATGTCCTGCTGACTAGTATTTTACACTTCTCATCCAATGGTTGAGCATATCTTGGGTTAACTCACTTGAGACTGGCCCTTTTTTGACCCCACAACTCTTGGGGACTGCAGATTTTTAGGGGTATTTCAAAAATTCATAACACGGTTATAAAAAACTCCTCCAACACCATATTTACAGGTTAATTAGTGTAAGGGTTACAATCTCCAATGCAGAAAACCCATTTGACTGTATCAATTTGAATTTTTTTAACTCACTTGGGACGGATGCTGTTGCGGGATGGTCCTGACCTACGCTCGGGCTGGATCACGCAACCCTGCGTGACGGCGTTATCGATTTTTTCCCCTCGCTTATCATGCAGAGGCTGCACGAGCCAGCCCATTCTGTTGCTACGCCTCTTGTTTACATGTGCGGCAAGTTTCGCTTCGCCAGGGGGAATAGTTTTTGATAGACCAACTCGGATCAAACACCTGAATCTTGAGGAAACGATTCTAGATCTACCCTTTTGTTTGCATCACAACTGGGTAGAACATGATAGAAGATCGTAATCTCTTCAAACGTTTTGCAACTTGCAGTCCTACTCAAGAGTCAGAATCCGAGTCTGGGTAGTTGTTCCATATGTTGGTGCCAATCAAGGGAGGCCTACCTAGGGGTAATGGTGCCCCGAAATTTTTTTAAAATTCAAATTCATGACCCAACAAGAAAAATCATCAAAGATACAAATAAAGAGATAATTGAAGTCCGTTTGTTGCATCTTGTCAGATGATGGCTATTCTGTTTTATGTGAAAATTTTATTAGGATCTGTTGATTGGTTAATGAAATACAAACTTTTGAAAAAGGCCCAAAATGGCCAGTCCTGAGGTGTTGAAAATCTGAGCAGAGCTCAGTCCCAAGTGAGTTAATCGAATTTGTAAAAAATTGTAAAATTCTGTCAATTTTGAGAATTTTGAAATCATATTATCATCTGATGAATGACTGTCACTTCCAAAATTTGGCACATAGTGTGGATGTATGTCGTCTAAATCCAAATCAAGATCAGAAAAATTACTGTTTCCATCATTAAACAGCGTAAAAATATTCTTTCTATTTGCTATTATGAAAAAACATGTTTTACGTTCTGTATAGTTTTCGTTTTGGCTCGTCCATAAATTGGACACGAATGAGTTTCCTTCATGAATGATAACTCCCAGAAATCGCATCAAAACCAAAACAAAGGCCCCTGCTTGCGCTAGCGGCGGTTCCCGCACCTGTCACGGTAAACATGTTGGTGTAAACATTTTCAACGTTAATCCCGTTGGGGCAGGGGAAAAAGCTTCAGTGATATTATCGGTGATTCCATCACAGGTACGGGAAACGTCTCCAGTGAGTTAACATTCTGTTTTCAAATCCACTCTGCCATCCCCTGCAACAATTTTTCTCTTTTTCAATTTATTTTCCAATCACATAATATTATAGAGTCATAGTTTATGAAAAATCCCTTCTTAAATTATGACCAGTCCTTTAAATAGTTTACTCCAACAAATCTTATGGCAGTGCATGGCATAAAGCAAAAGAAGTGAAGAATATAAAGGTGGAGAACAGCTGATTACATATTTTGATGTTTTTGTTAATTTTAATCCATATATCAACAGTCATTGACCGAGAATATCCACCTGGATATACAAAATAAAGATTAATGCCTTGTGTTCTCAGGTCTTCTCAACACCATGGTGACTGTATGAAGAAAAAGAGAGAGCTGCGTGAAGCCATGGAAAGCAAAATAGATACTGGGTTGGATCGCTCTATCAATGCCATAATTGGATGGATACGTCACATTTTTGCTACAGAACAAAAAAAGACTGATTTTAAACCTGAATCTGAAGATGCTCCAATGCATTTACTCTCCCCAGTAAGTTGATATTACTAGTATTAATTAGATTTCACAGGGAATGTCTAGTAGCATTAATGGATTTCAGAACTAATCGTTACAATGCACAGATTTCAGGGCACATATGGTTCAGTGGTTAAAGCGTCAGTCATGGGATCGGAAAGTCCTGGGTTTGATTCCCACTAGCGACAACTTGTATTTTTTCCTTAAGCCAGAAAATTTACTCTAATTGCTTCAGATATTAAATGATTACCTAGCAATTGGCTGGTATTGCTGCACTTTACCATAATATACTCTCCTCGGGGTATGTCTGTCAGGGGATAAAGTATTGTAAAGTGCTTTGAGACTGTTCCTAGAATGGTGGAAAGTGCAGTATAAATGTTTTGTGTTTTATTTACCTAATTTTCTCTTATTTAATGCCAAGATAGCATCTTTATAATTGCATATGGGTCAGTGAGGGTGCAGTGAAAAAGACTCCACTCTGCTAAAGCCTTTACGAATGTTTAATTTTTATAATACTCAAAGTACTTCCACTTTCTTTGCAAACATATCCCTCTCTCTAGAATATGCGCTCACAGAACACTTGCCGTCTGTAAAAATGCCAAACCATGTATCTCTTGAAATCCAGATTTTACAAGAGAAGCAAAAAACTGTATTAAACGGTATTTTTTGTCTCAAACTTCAACATATAATGTAATTTGAACTATTATTATCACTTGTACTGGACAGCCATTCATTTTTTTATGCACAACTTGTTCAAGCCAACATACATGGATTGTCATTTTAGTCCTCGAAAGTGACGTGCACTGTTAGACTTTAGAGGTCTGACTTACACGTGTTGCCACTTATAAATCCTAAGGATCCTGTAGTGACTTGCATGGTATGCAGTAGTAAGCATATTAAAATTAGCTGGATGTTCTAATTGTCTAATGAGGTTTTCAAACATTAAGTTTTGTCCAGCTTTTGCTCAAAAACGTGTGTAAACCTTGAGCTTAAGATAATTATTATTATTCTAAACATTTTGTCTTTGGAAGAAAACCTAGGGAGGAAAGATAAAGAGAAGAAAGAGAAAGAGAAAGTGTGAAAAAAAGAGGAAGGAAAATAATGAGAGAGAGAGACAGACAGACAGACACACAGACAGACAGACAGATACGGACAGACACACAAAGAGACATGAAAATTGCAGGAGAAACAAATGAATCTGTGGCTGAAGACACACACATAAGATAGAGGAAATGGTCAGACGACAGATACGTTTTGTGTGTGTGTGTGTGTGTGTATGAGAGAAAGAGAGAGATAGAGAAAGAGAGAAGAAGAAGAAGGAGAGTGAGAAAGACAGAGGAAAAGAAAGGAAGAAGAAGAAGAAGACAAGGCGTCGCCTTGGTGAGATTTAAGTTCAGCGCGCCACTCCTACTACCTGCGGAATCTGGTTTCAGTTAACGACTGAGGCAGTCAATCGTGACAAAGGCTGCTCGCAAGTTGAGGTTTTACGATTTTGTTGACAAATTAGGCACCTTACAGGGAATGATGGAGACAAGATACAGATTTTAGGCAAATCTCATCGGCAACAGCTTTTATCAAACTATTAGCGTGAAAAACACTGACATTGCTATCTTTTACTGTTATCACTCAATGTTCAATCCAAATGAGCAACATTTTTATACATTTTGGAATTACACTAATTATGTTACTAATTAATATCTGTCAAACAGCACGGCACTTGACCAGGAAAATGTAAAGCATTAATCATTACACATTGATCAATGTATTTACCAAGTGGTGTGACCAGGCATGGGCAGATGTGTACAAAATATCTGATTATTCATGCATGGTCACAACGCGCCCAGTTTACCGTAATGAATAATAATAGTATGTGAGTAAAACTTCATCTGATACAATATACAAGATCTGTAAGAAAGAAAACCATGACAAACATGGTTTCTATTAAATATAGACTTTTTAGACCCTATTCAAATACATAATATGTACAATTTTATGAAAAGCAAAAATAACCAGTTAGATTAAAATAAACGAGAAATTATTGCTTAGCATTTTAATGTTTTTTGCGTGTGTGGAATAACAGTGAGACTTGAAGGCGATGTGACTTTTTGAATAAATGTCATCCTGTCTGTCTTATTGCTTATTCCACATGCCCTGTTCTCTAATTTCGAGGTAGCTGGGTGGCTGGCTTCAGTGCCCTGTTAAATGAAAAGTTGAAGTCCAAACCCACTTCGCACGATGAAAGGAAAGCAATGATGTTCTAGAATGTGCTGTTTTGGGATAATCGTGTTTGGAAATACTGCTCGGTATGCAACCATCTTGGTGTTAATCTGTGTTAATTCAAGTTTGAATGCTGGGACTTAATATGGACCTATTGGATTTGTATAAGAAACGGATGTGTATACCGTATTAAGCAATTTGTTCAGCATGTTGAATTTGTCTTTAATGTGTTGTGCTTCCAGCTGAAGTTTTGTTTTTGTCATGAGTACAGGCATTAGTCTCCTCTACAACTGTCCCAGTTATCATCTCATAAACACCGAGATATTCATGACAATTATTTTTCCAATGGTTGTCGACAAGGGCTCGACTATGATAGGCCTGAGGAACAATCTTGTGCTGAAACAAAGCCTTCTCTATGGCATGCGTAATGACCTGACCTTGGTGTCATTCATATGTGTGTGATGCAGGGGATAGCAATTTCGGTGTTTTTCACTCTCTCCTCAAACTTTGATGTGTCTCGGGGTGTGTCATTAAAAAGTAAACAGGATTGATAATAGTCTTAACTTTTCTTCTAAACCTTTGACTCGACTCCAATATCCTCTGTACTTTTTCATCTGCTTCCCTAAGTCTGTAATTATTATCTAGTGTATCACAGCCTCATTAAAAGTTTGTGATGTTTAACAACTAGTCCTAGCAAGATATGAAGGAAGGTGCGGTGGGGGGAAGTGAAAAAATCAGGCTCGCTATTTGCACCTGGCCCGGGTCTCCACTGTTTCAAGCAGTCAGCTTTTAATCATTGGTATTCCATGCAAAGGGGGCATTCTTTTGATTGAATGTCAGGATCAAACACGACCCACAGATGGTTACAACACTGTTGATCTAGTTTTAGTGTTTTGTAAGGCTGTTTCACTGTTGTTATTTTAATATTCCTCATTGCCCATACACAGTTGACACAATTTTTCTTCGGATATCTGTCAACGTCATCGTTTTCGATTTGAATGCTGAAGCAAAGTAAAATGTCAGTTACAAACTGGTTACATAACATACTTTTTCAGATTTGTTCTTTGTTTTCTTGTCATTTTTTTTCCCCTTAAGTACAACATGTCATTTAAAGCCCTTTGATGTTCTTCACAACCATGGATCATTATTATGTTTGCAACAGACCTAGGCTAATAGATTGAGAAAAGGGAAAGATGAGATAATACATCTACACTATAACAATTGCGTCGTATCACCGCACAATCACGAGATATGACGTCACTAAATCACCATGCCTGGTGATAAGATTCACACTGATGAACAACACATAAATGACAAACACAATGCAATCAAAATCTTTTTAATTACTTGTGCTGTTCGAAAGCTGTGAATATAATTAATTAGCACCTCAAGGGTCACCAAACGTGAAAAAATAGTTTTAATTCCAAGTACCACAGAAATGGATGAAATCTCGGTAGAGAAAGGATTTTTTCACAGAATCAACAAGCAAATCGGGAGGTCCTCATGCAGTGGTCAAAAACAGACTGATTTTGGGCGTATACCTTTCAATAAATGTTTTAAAATGTAATGATTCTGAGTTACTGCAGAAATGCGGAGAGCACAAGGG